>JAHTLZ010000204.1:2953486-2978138 GCA_023846285.1 Phrynocephalus versicolor | reverse complement strand
GAACTCCTGAAACAGGAAATGCATCCAGTTCCCACCTGATAAAGGGACATAGAGGAAGTATGGTGTTCTTCAGCCCACCACTATCAACTTCCTGGAGACCCAAATGACCTGCTGGACACCCAGCCCCAACCTGACTCTGAAAACGCACTGGCAGAGAAAGCGGCAGAATGAGTGCCACTTCCTGATTTGCAGGAAGTGGCCCTTGCAATAACTTCCTGATTGGCAGATTCGCCGGAAGCAAGACAAACGTGGGTTACACAGGTGCCTGCAACAGACCAACATGGCAAATCTTCCTTAAGGAATGTCAGCTGGCTAGGGCCAGTGTGGCAAGACCCCAGCTGCAGATTAGAGCCTATGGCAGCCCTGTGAATAAAACCCAAGCCCAACTGGGACCTGGAGGCAATGGCTGGCTTGTGGAATGAACTCAGTCCCTCCTCAGCCTCATAGGATGGGGAACATCTGGAGCACAAATATCCTTTGCTACTTCTTTCCCAAGTATTATTAGAAACCAGATTGAGCTGTGACAACAATATGGGTTTCATGGAACCCATGGTCCCTGCCCACCACTCCCCCAATAGGGGTGGGTGTGACAGCAGTCACAATGGGATATTTAAGAAGAAGTGCTGCTAGAGTCACTCCCAGGTGAGCTTTCTGTTGACTTTGGGAGGATTTAAACCTGGGTCACTGGGATCCTAGACCAACACTCTGTGCCATAGTCTCCTGGGCCAGATGAATTACACCCAAGGATATTAAAAGAACTGGCAGAAGTAATTTCAGAATCATTGGCATTAATCTTTGAGAAGTCCTAGAGAACTAGGGAACTCCCCATCAATTGGAGGAGGGCTAATGTTGTCCCCATCCTCAAAAAGGGGAAAAAGGAGGACCCAAATAATTACCGCCCAGTCCGTTTGACTTCAATTCCTGGAAAGACTTCAATTCCTGCCCAGAGCAGATTATTAAGCAGGCAGTCTGCAATTATTTAACAAAAAATGCTGTCATTACAAGAAGTCAACTCGAGTTTCTTAAAAACAAGTCATGCCAGACAAATTTGATCTCTTTCTTTGATAGAATTACAGGCTTGGTGGATGAGGGGAATGCTCTGGATATTGCTTATCTGGACTTTAGTAAGACCTTCGATAAGGTTCCCCATGGTATTCTTGCTAAGAAGTTAGTAGAAAGTGGGATAGATAGTGCTACTGTTACGTAGATTTGTAATTGGTTGACTGATTGCACCCAAAGGGTGATCATAAATGGCTTCTCTTCAGCTTGGCTTCAGAGACTAGGACTCGGGGCAATGGTTTCAAACTACATGAAAAGAGATTCCACTTGAACATTAGGAAGAACTTCATGATGGTTAGAGCTGTTTGGCAGTGGAATATGCTGCCACGGAGGGTGGTGGAGTCTCCTTCTTTGGAGGTTTTTAAGCAGAGGCTGGATGGCCATCTGTCAGAAATACTGTGATGGGGATTCCTGCATGGCAGGGGGTTGGACTGGATGGCCCTTGAGGTTTCTTCCAACTCTATGCTTCTATGGTTCAATACACCATCCTGGGTCCAGTGCTGAGATACTGTTGGTATAGTCAGCCCTTCCAAATTCCTTCTTATCAAACATTTGAAAAAATCTGGGCTCTTGTGCACATCAAGCATGGATTCTCTGCCTCCCATCTATGATGCTATCTCACAACAAAACAAAACAGACCTCGAGATTGAAATAATTTCCTGGCTGATCTGATTGTACTTCTTGCCACGTCTCACTTTGCCAGGTGGAGTGGATATTTGGAAACCATGCACTGCATTGCACACGTTCTTGTGATTAAATAGCTAATGACATTTTGAAACCCAGGGGTTTATGTTCTTTGCCAAAATAATCTTCTCATTGCAACCATTGCCTGTCCTTAAACACTCGTTCAGAATACGGCAATGCATTTATCGGAGGCTGATTGCAATTTTCATTGGGCTATTTATAACATCTCCAAAAAACATTCTGCCCTCATAATGAGCCTCGGTATGATCTTAACCTTGTCTCCTTTCTTCTCCTTCAACCCCCATCTCCTTGTTCTCAAGAGATTCAGCAGGGAGCACAACGCAAGAAGGTTCTGGGTCTTGGTGGTGTTGGCCATCAGTTGGGACCTCATGTGTGGAAATCCAGAGAGCTACGCTGCACCACCTCAATGGCATCTCTGGACATCTCCTCTCCTTGAAGTAGCCTTGCCATAAAACTGGGCCTAACGCGATTCATCAAGACTTATGCAGACCTTTCCTGCCTGAGAGTAAATCCACATTCCAAAATATTTGACATGTATATGTTATGTGCCACCAAGTCACATTGGACTTATGGTTTTACAGGTAAGTAAAAGAACATAAGAAGAACCATGCTGGATCAGGCCAAAGGCCCATCTAGTCCAGCTTCCTGTATCTCACAGTGGCCCCACCAAATGCGTCTGGGAGCGCATAAGACTAGATACCTATCTCCTGATACCACTCCTCTGCATCTGGCCCTTGAAGTACCCTGGTTTTAAGCTTGGACATGATACATCTCCCTCATGGTTTGTAACCTGTGATGGACTTTTCCTCCAGGAAGCTGTCCAATCCCCTTTTGAAGGCCTCCAGGCCAGATGCCATCACTACATCCAGGTTTAAGGGGCGCTTTTTACCAATGCCACAAAAATATACCATGAACTTCCGTGGCATTCTCATTTTTTCATTTCATTACGCAATGAAACGACAAATGAATTTTGTCTCTAAAATGAAACGAAAAGAACAGAAACACCAGATATTTTGTTGTCCGTTTCATTTTCGTTACGGAAATACATTGAACTGCTTTAAATGCTAAAAAAATCACAAAAATTGAAATAAATGGTAACAAAACGGTAACGAAATGAACGAAAACGAAAATGATTTTTTTGCAAAAATTCGCAAAATACGGAAACGAACCAAAACGGAACCCTAAGCAACAAACGACAAACGAAACACCTTTTTTTTATTCGTACCCATCTCTAATAGATAGATTCAAAAAATGAATATAGTACATGCAAATTCAGCAAATAAATGTTTGATAAATACTGTGCCCCTGGCTACCCAGAACCACGTGGGTTCAACAATGAAAGCATTACTTCCAAACCCAACATCTCTCATTCATCCTCTAGAAGAGAGAGTCAAAGGGACCTTAAAGCCTCATTACACACATTGCTGCATGCAAAGGATTAACAATGCTACAGAAGACAACCCTGATAGAGAATCAGCTGTTCTCTCCCTCTCTGTGTGTAAGTGTGTTTGTCTGTGTTAATAAATGGTTTATGCTTTTTAGTTATCTGATTTTGGGACATAAAAGTGATACATAGATTTTTACTACATGGGGGCACGGCACTTTTGAAGGGAGAAGTGTACATAGAGATAAGTATGTAGGCTGGTGGCCTTTTTGTGGGTGGTGCTTCTCCTCTTTTGTAAGGATGTGGAAGTGACTTCATTGCATATACAATTTTTGCCGAAACCCTATATATGCCTTGCCCCTATCTCTTTGGCTGCCTTCAAAAGATCACTTAAAACCTGGATGCTGAAGTAAGCATTCACTCAGCATGTAACATACAGTAGCTCTAGGATTCACCCATTGGAGTGTTGTTGTTCAGTCATTCAGTCGTGTACGACTCTACTTGACCCCATGGACCAGAGCACACCAGGCCCTTCTGTCTTCCCACCGCCTCCCGGAGTTTGGTCAAATCCATGTTGGTTGCATCAATAACACCATCCAACAGTCTCATTCTCTGCTGTCCTTTTTTCCTTTTGCTTGGTCAAATCCATGTTGGTTGCATCAATAACACCATCCAACTGTCTCATTCTCTGCTGTCCTTTTTTCCTTTTGCCTCCAATCTTTCCCAACATCAGGGACTTTTCCAAGGACTTTTCCATTGAAGTAGCATCTATTAAATGTTGCCCTTTATTTTAGCTTGCCCACCAATAATAACAACAACAACAATAATAATATTAACACTTACACGAGCTTAAAATGTTTATGATGATTATCTATGTAGCATGATCATATTTTATTTTTAATTTTTAGTTCAGTTTCATTGAACCAGACCTTTGGGATTATGTGTTGTCTTTTGCTAATTCTTTGTTGTCTTGTAAGTTTTGTACGTTTTTAATTTGTTGTAAACCACCCAGAGTGACCATGGCTGCCAGATGGGTGGTATAAAAGTCTAATAAGCAAACAAACCAACAAACCCCGTCAGGCATGGTTGCATTGTTTAGGCCTGAAGTAGAGATGAGCAAGAATAAAAAAAAAATGGCGTTTCGGTTTTTCGTTTTTCATTGAGGGGTCCGTTTTGGTTCATTTTTGTTTTTTGTGAATTTTTGAAAAAAAATCATTTTCATTTATTTGCTTTTTGTTTTTCATTTTTACTTGCTTTTTGCGTGATTTTTAACGCATTTCCGTGCACGGGTGTCCCCCAACGCCCTAGACCAGAGGGAAAACACTTTAAAAAATTGATGCTGGCAGAGACATAGTATAGACTAGGTATGCAGGGAGGCAAAGGCAGCAGCGGGTGTTGTCCAGGGTGCAGGGCAGCCACAGAGTGACTGCACTGTGGGGCAGGGGAGGGTACTCACTGACAGGGACGCATGCACGCACACAGGGAGGCTGCAGGACTGAAGCTAGAGAGAAATCTCTTCTTTCTCTCCCCTAAGAGCCACATTGCAGCCGGCAGGAACATAGAGACACACACCTGCCTGGCTGGCCTAAAGTGAAAATAACGAGTCGCAGAGACAGCAATCCCACCCTAACTCCCACCGGAGACTGCAAGGAGGACGGGGGCTGCCAGAGCTTTTTATGCCCTCTGTGGCTGCCAGACCTGCCCAGTCTGCAACCTGGGCATGCTATTGGTTGAAGTTGTCCAAGAATTTACATGATCCCATCACATGGCTTGCCTCCATTTTGTGGCTGGTGAATTCCATTTTGTCATCCTTAAAGGGAAAAGAAAAATACATCACGATGGGAGAAGACAAAACCAAATGTTTTAAGGGCCCCACCCCCACCCCGGTAGGTATTATCAGACAGTATAAATAATTATTGCTGCGTTTTTATGGATGTCCAGGGCATTTTTTAACATTTAAAACAGCTCATTTCATTGCGCGTCACCATTAACAAAAAAAGAAATGTAACGAACCTATTTTTTGTGGTTCTGTTTGGTTCATTCCAATTTCATCACAATGTTCGTTATTCATTTTGTTACATAACAAAACGAATAACGAATAATGGACACACAAAAAAGTTTGTTTCGTGCCCATCTCTACCCTGAAGGCCTCAATGACACAGAGAGCTAAGATGGAGGTTGTTTTTCCATCTTCATAGGAGTCCTCTGGGCTGACGTTTCCCTTCCCCCCTTTCTTCTAAGCTGAATATCTTCATGAAGTTGCAAGAACGAAGGGGAGGGTCACCTAAGAGGGGTGAAAAGCCAACAGCCAAAAGAGGACAGAACATACTTAGCTAGTATAGAATATTCAAAGGCTGCCAGAAGGAAGGGAGATTAACGGGAGAGGGATGGAGAAGATCAGACTCTGCTGAGTGACCTATGCCCCTTCTGAGTCTTATGCATAGCTGCTGTTCACTGTGGACAGGAATTTCTAAGTTCTTTTCCCTCACGGTTCTTTATCCGCAAATTGTCATGGACAAAGTACACCTTCAAAAAGAGGACCGTCCCCTGACAGGCTTTCAAAAGGAGGAGCACCATGCGAGAGAGAGGCCTCACTAAATGCACACGAATTGACTTCACCACGTGGAAGCGCTAGATCAGTATCAGGTATACTTTAAAGCTTGTGGGCTAGGTAGAGCATCGTAGATGGGAGGAATTGTATGGAAGCCAGAGTCAAGTCCTTCCATACAATTGTAGCATTATTAAGTTGACAGGGGTGCTTAAGGCCCATCAAAGCCAACCCCCTGCTCAATACAGGAATCCAAATCAAAGCAGATCTGGTAGATGATGGTCTAGTCTTCTGTCCAGTGCCTCCGCCTCCCAAGGTCATTGGTCCCATTGTCCTACTTCTCACATGTTGTTATTGTTCAGTCGTTCAGTCGTGTCCGACTCTTCGTGACCCCATGGACCAGAGCTCGCCAGGCCTTCCTATCTTCCACTGCCTCCCGGAGTTTGGACAAATCCTTATTGGTTGCATCGATGACACCATCCAACCATCTCATTCTCTGCCGTCCCCTTTTCTTTTTGCCTTCGATCTTTCCCAACATCAGGGACTTTTCCAAGGAGTCCTCTCTCCTCATGAGGTGGCCAAAGTATTGGAGCCTCAGCTTCAAAATCTGTCCTTCCAGTGAACATTCGGGGTTGATTTTTTTTCAGGATGGATAGTTTTGATCTCCTTGCAGTCCAGGGGACTCTCAAGACTCTCCTCCAGCACCACAGCTCAAAAGCATCAATTCTACGGCAATCAGCCTTCTTTATAATCCAGCTCTCACTTCCATACATCACTACTGGAAAAACCATAGCTTTAACTATCCTGATCTTAGTTGGCAAAGTGATGTCTCTGTTCTTTAGGATGCTCCCTAGGTTTGCCATTGCTTTCCTCCAAAGGTTCTCGAATAGTGAAGACATTTGACCTGATCTTCAGCTGAAATCTGGTTTTCTGTAGCTTCAGCCCATTGCTTCTATAGGGCAATTTTTGAAATGTGAAGAAGGCTATCCTGTAGAGATGGGCACGACTCGAAAAAATTATGTTTAGAGTTGTCTTTTTTTCGGGACGGGTCCGTTTCGGGTCATTTCCACTTGTCGCGAAATTTTTCAAAAATTTGTCATTTCGTTTTTTCATTTGTCGTTTCTACCCGCTTTTTGTGCGATTTTAAAGCATTTCCGGGGGCTGCCAGAGCTTTCTATGCCCTCTGTGGCTGCCAGACCTGCCCACTCTGCAACCTGGGTATGCTATTGGTTGAAGTTTTCCAAGAATTTACATGATCCCATCACATGGCTTGCCTTCATGTTGTGGCTGGAGTGGCTGGCGACATCCATTTTGTCATCCTTAAAGTGAAAAGAAAAATACATCGCGATGGGAGAAGACAAAACCAAACGTTTTAAGGACCCCAACCCCCTGGTAGGTAATAATTTCAAATAATTCTCGCATTATTTGAATATGGTCGTGACGTCGGCGGGGCTGCTTCCGAGCCGTTCTCCCTCCGAGAGACTCCTCCTGGTGCCACGCGCCTCTTCGTTCGGGCTGGCTTTGGGCTTAAAAACGAAGTAGGCGTCGACCCTTTCGCGGGCTCGACCACCGTTGCTAAACCGTTGAAAGGATTGTTCTCGCGAGGCTTAGTTGTGCTTCGGGAACCTGAGCGATCGCTCGGGCTTCTCGGGGTAACTGCTTGTTTTTTTTTTTTGGGGGGGGAGGTGGGTTTGCAAAGACCCTCTGCGGCCCGTGAGCTTGCTTGGAGGCCTTGCGTGCAGAGGATGATGTTGAGAACGGCCTCGGAGCCTTCTGGTGGGGGAAAGGCCATTAACTTCGGCGTTTCTTCTCGTCTGTTAATGGATAGCGTTTCCTTTTTAGGGAATCAAATGGAGATTTCAGAGAAAAGTTAATGAGTAATGGCTGCTTGGGCCATGGGGCCATGGACAGTTCAACTGTTGTTTCCCTCTGTCGAGTTTCAGTTTTCTCACTTAAGGCTTTTCAAACCAAGGTTTTTCAACGTGTGGGTCACTTTACATGGATTACATGATTGCATGGACTGATTTCATAAGAACACCAGCGTTTTCCATGTTATTTTCCAGCCCTCAAAATGGATTTTTCTTTACTTTTTGTGTGCTCTTTGTAGCTTGACTAAGATGCCTCTTCTAACTCTCTGTTCTTAACTTGAATATGTCCTAATGTTCTGGACTGTATAATAATGTCTCTCATTGTAAGCCACCTTGGGTCCTTTTCCAAGGAGAAAGGTGGGGTAAAAATATTCAAATAAATAAATAAATAAAATTTTAATGGATGTCCAGGGCGTTTAAATACCCAAGAAATCAATATTAGGCATCTGGGAGCCATTTTGGGTCAATGTCCCCAACTCCCCTTAAGGGAAAAAAAATACAGCAATCTGAGAAAAGACATAAATGCACGTTTTAAGGACCCCCCACCCCCCTGGTAGGTATTATCAGACAGTATAAATAATTATCACTGCATTTTTATGGATGTCCAGGGCATTTTTTAACATTTAAAAAACAGCTCATTTCATTGCGCGCCACAAGTATTGGAAACGAAACTAACAACCACAATTTTCATGGGTCGTTTCGTTTCGTTCAATTTCCAGCTCAATTTTCATTTGTCGTTTCGTTACGTAACGGAAACGACAAACAAAAACGGAAACGGAAATTTCGCCGAGTCGTGCCCATGTCTACTATCCTGTCCCCCCCCAGTCTTCTTTTCTTAGGGCTAAACATGCCCAGTTCTTTACGTCTGTCCTCACAAGACTTGGTTTCAGTTCCCCGATTGTCCCTTGATTCTCCTTCCCGTTGTGACAGCTTGCCGCTGGTAAGCCAATCAATCCCTTCTGATTTTCTTGGTTTGCCTGAGCCTTGTGGACCTGACCTGCTGTGTGGGCACCCAGAAAAAAGGCTGAAGTCGTAATAGCCTTTTGACTCCATCCCGCTACCTTTAGGGGGGAAAGAAGGGTCAAAAGCGCAAGCAAGGCATGGTCTAACTCTAGCTGACACGAGACAGATGGTGCCGGGTAGTGAAGGAAATTGCTCGGCTGACTCTGGCGATGCTCTCCCTTCACAGTTTAAGCTGCATTACTTCTGCTTAGCAGGGAGATTCGGCCTCCTTCTTGAATTTATTTTTAACAGACGAGCCATCCAACCCGGAGGGCTTGCGGAGTCGTTATCTTAATAGTCAGTAATTTTTGCAAGGAAATGTAAGCAGTGGAAGGAAGAGACACATGGCTCCCTCCTGTTGCCTGCCAGAAAGGATGCTGCCCGAGCTCCTCCTTCAGCCTGGGAGAAGCTGAGCCAGTAAGAAGAGCTATGTGGACATGAGTTGTCCTTGACATTCCCCATGTAAGAACACTGTGCCACAAAGAGGAATCTCTACATTGATTCCCCTCCCCTACTCTCTCTCTCTCTCTCTCTCTCTCTCTCTCTCTCTCACACACACACACACACACACACACACACACACACACACACAGAGAGAGAGAGAGAGAGAGAGAGAGCGAGCGAGAGAGAGAGAGAGAGAGAACATACACTGGCTCCACTCAAAGATTGGCTCTTGGATGCTCATAGCTCTGTGCCCCGTGGCAAAGTGGTTAAATTGCCTGTACTGCAGGTAAAACTGTGCTCAAGACCTGGGGTTCAATCCCAGGTAGTAGGCTCATGGTTGATTCAGCCTTCCATCCCAGAGACAACTTGAAGTGGTATGCGGTGGTATGTAAGTAGAACACTTTGCATTTTTTTTTGCATGCCCAAGGGTGAGTGAGGGTGTGACCTATTTTACCATAACCCCAGTTCACTTTTAGAATCATGGAATCTTAGAATAGTGAAGCTGCAAGGGGTCTAAAAGGCCATCAAGTCCAACCCATGCTCTGTGCAGGAATACAAATCAAGGGAGATCTGCCACCCACTTCTTACTCCACCCACTGGAGGAAGGGCGTCTCCGTGGCCCTGTCCTATTTGGATGATTTCATATCACCTGTTGACCATAACGATAGGTGGGCATGCATGAATTTCGCCCATGACAAAATTCATTGGACAGCACCAGAGATGCCATGCGGACCCTCTCCCCACTGGCTGGCTCTGTTGCTGGTCATTGCCAGGGCCCTTCTGCTCTGGTGGCACACCAGTCCAGGCAGGTGCTCGGGCTACCCGTCTCTGCCTTCTCTGGCAGCCAACCACTTAGACGAGGAGGTGAGACAGATCTTTCAGGGAATGAGTGGTTCGCTTCTGGGGGAGGTGGGGATAAGCAGCCTGGAGCAGGAGGGGAGGGAGGCGTGTAATGACAGGTGAGTGGCTCAGCTGGCCCAGGGGATGGGGATGGGGATGGGGTCCAAATGACACCAGTGGTATCATTGAATCATAGGATCATAGAGGAATTTGGAAGGGCTGACTATACCAACAGTATCTCAGCACTGGACCCAGGATGGTGTATTGAACCATAGAATCATAGAGCTGGAAGAGACCTCAAGGGCCATCTAGTCCAACCCCCTGCCATGCAGGAACCCCCATCACAGTATTTCAGACAGATGGCCATCCAGCCTCTGCTTAAAAACCTCCAAAGAAGGAGACTCCACCACCCTCCTTTGTGGCAGCAGATTCCACTGCCGAACAGCTCTAACTGTCATGAAGTTCTTCCTAATGTTCAAATGGAATCTCTTTTCCTGTAGTTTGAAACCATTGCCCCGAGTCCTAGTCTCTGAAGCCATGGAAAACAAACCTGCTCCCTCTTCAATATGACATCCTTTCAAATATTTAAACATAGCTATCATTTCCCCTCTCAGCCTTCTTTTTGAAAGGCTAAACATTCCCAGTTCCCTAAGCCGTTCCTCATAAGTGATAAGACATCTCTTCCAGACCTTCAACCATCCTGGTTGCCCTCCTCTGTATCTGCTCGAGGTTGTCAACATCAACATCATTTGTTCCCATCTCTAACCATAACGGGGGGAAATATTCAAGGTTAAACATTATCAACAGTGACATCCCCCATAGATCACAGCAGAATTCATTTCAGGCCATACCTCAAGCACTCATGAGATTTAATTTATATTTGCATTGTGATCAACGTCATTCATCTTAATTAGAGTCCACTGCAATGTGTAGATTGGCAATCTATTGCCAATGTGTGGCGGATCTCCCGCTGCACAGTTATGTCAACGATGGATCATTTAGACAAGAACTGCTATAAGTTAAGAAATATTGAACCAGAACATTGCTAGCAGTAGAGCATCTATTGCTTGGGGCCACAAATTCATCATGGTGTCAACAAGAAATAGTAGTGGGTAGAGATGGGCATGAACTGCTGGTTCGCTGTTTGTGCTGGTTCATCCTTTAGACCAGGCCTGCCCAACAGGTAGACCGGGGGCTACCAGTAGCCCGCAAAGGTTTCAAAAGTAGCCCGCCGGCCATCAATAAAAAAAGTGAGGGGATAAGTTCTCCACCCCTCCCTTCCCCACCCCAAGGACCACCACTGCCCCTGCACAGTTCTGGGTCTGCCAGCCCACTGTCTCTACCGAGCGGGGCAGTTCAAGGGCCAAGGTGCATTGAAATCTGTTCCCTCCAGAACAGATTAATGGGTTTCCAATGTGTTCCTATGGGAAATTGCTGCTCTACTTACAAAAGTTTTTACTTACGAGCATGTACTCGGAACGGATAAAAATTCGTAAGTAGAGGTTTTAGTGTAGTAGCCCTCAGGCACTTTGGCCGGATAAAGTAGACCTTGGCCTGTTCAAAGTTGTTATTTGGAGGTGTTTGGAGGTCCTCGGCTCCTCATCATCTGGCCTGCTTTCACTCGGAGGCAGTGCCCCAGTTTCACTACCCAACCACCACCCGGCACTGTTTCCAAGTGGGCACTAGCCAGAGGAAGTGGGTCTGGGAACTGCCCAACACCTGTTTGGCCCAAGGAGGAGCCAGTACAAACTACTGAACTAGCGGTTTGTGCCAAACTCTAGTAATGAGCAGGAGAGGGTATCCTATAGACTAGGGAGGGGGACAAAACAGAAAAATGGTGTTTCATTTCATTGTGTTTCGCCCCCCCCTCCATTTCATTTCGTTTCATCTCGTATGAATTTTTAACAACAAAAATTCATACGAAACAAAACATTTCGTTACCTGCAGCCACGGCTCCGAGTCAAAAGGCTGTGGTGATGGCGAGGGCCCCTAGGCTGGCCTGCCAGCTGGCTAGCGGCCACTCTGCCAGTGGGCGTGGAAACTATGGCAGTGGGGGTGGGGGGCCTTGGCCGGCCCACCCAGCTGGCTGGCGGGGCTCATTCCGCTGTTTCATTTCGTTTCGTTACATAACAAAACATAACAAAATGGCAAAACAGCATTTCTTCATTCGTTTCGTGCCCATCCCTACTGTAGACCATCTTGACTACTGACATGGGTGCCATCAATATTCAAGATGCTCCTTGTTCTATAAAGTTTGTCATCCCTTTTCCTGCTGGCAATGCAGGCGTGATATTGCACCACAGTACTGGGCTATTTCCTGGCATCTTGAACTCTTGAATCAAGCACATATCCCATTTTATTCATCAAATGGGGAGGTTGCTATTAAGAACTGCATTTTAATGCCTCAACTTTCATTGTATGTAAAGAATTGATCCTTTTGTATTAAGTCTATAGAACCACACAGCTTATTCCCACCATCCTCGACTCATTTCCCCTAAGTACCCTTCTCAGTGTGTTTCCATGGTGCCTCTATTTAATTCCCCACTGAAATAAGATATGGCTCTAATTTCAATGGAAGATGAAGACTGTACTCAAATATCTCTGCTGTTTTCTGCTTTCCCATGCACTCTGTACACACCAGTTTCTTGAGGAATTTTTGCATCTGTTCCATCCCAAACCAGCTCTTCCCACTTCCCCTGGAACAGATGGTGTACTGCATAAATGAAAATCTGGAATAAATGTAATAATGGTATTTATTGAAAGGGTAGGAACATAAACAAAGGCTGAGAGAACAAACTGCCATCTCTATTTTGGTCACCCACATGGCCCCTGGCCATCAATTTTCAAGTGGTAAGGAGTTTTGGTTATGGGAGAAGGTGTCCATCTAAGGACATCTCCATACACTAATTCACACCTCGTGGCTGTTGGATAGTTGTGTGATATGCCATTGAGTCACACCTGCGTTATGGTGTCCTTAATATGAGCTCTGAGCATTGTGTGGTAGAGTCCAAGAGTGGTTTATGGTGGCCATCTCTCAATGCGGTCTCCGTCTGAGTGGAGAATTGAACCCGAGATACTTGTATGCTAATCCTGCACTCTCTCCATTACACTCTCATCAGTCTGTGTAGCTCAGCATTGCCTGCTCTGAATGGCGGCAGCTATCGGAGGTTTGTTAGCACTACTCTGTTCTTTTTCCTTCTTTTGGTTCCCTATATTTATTTTTGCTGTTGTTTTAACACACACTGTGAGTTTCTGCACAGAACTAGAAGGAATGGAGATGTCAAAGTGAACATGAAAATAGAAAATACATATTCAGTTCTACTACCTGCTTCCCACAACAAAGTGTACGAGTTCCCTCTTTTCAAATGACAGCAAGGACAACTAGATCTGTTTCTGCTGATATCATTTTCAGCCTCCCTGTTTTGATGGTTTACAGAATCGCTGCACACACAAAAACCAGATTCTCCCTGACAAACGCAGGCAACCACCCAGCCGCCGTATGCCCATCTTCTCTTCCCATTTGCATTTGAAAGACTTTTGCTGTAAACAGTGCCAATCACCACTGATTAAGGGGCCCTCTGACAAGTTGGTTTTCAGAAAGGAACATCGGCCAGGATGTTGGAGCAACGTTCTGCAGCGTAGTCCCTGTGGAGTCTCCTTGCCCAGGGTAGCTTCGTCCAAATTATCAGCTCTTCCTTCTCAAACAAACTGAAATCCAGCCCCAGGAGAGCTTAGCAGTAAGTGGTCACATTTCTCATGCAGAAGGTCCCAAATTCAATCCAAACCAAACCACAGCAAGGGTTTTGTTTCAGCCCCTGCAGGGATGTTGTTAGAGCCAAGAAGCATAGGAATCTAGAAAGCCTTAGATTTCTTCAATGCAGGATCTTCCAATGGTTCTCAACCTTAGGTTTCCAGATATTCTTGGACCTAAAACTCCCAGAAGCCTTCCTCACTAGCTGTGCTGGGCCAGGACTGCTGGGAACTGTAGTCCAAAACTCCTGGGGAGCCAAGGTTTTGGAAGCACTGAAGTTTTTGGACTATGGGTCCCATAAATCTTGGTCGGCATAGAGAGTGGTGAAAACTTCTGGGAGTTTTAGTTCAAGAACATCTGGAGACCTAAGCTTGGGAACCATTGAATAGATCAATGATCTTAGAAGTCTTCCTAGATTCCTATGGTTCTTGAGTCTAGTAACCTTCCAAACACATGCTCACATTAATAGCAAGGGCTTTATAGTTCAGGATTTCTTCCTGCTGTATCCTAGTAACCCTCCAAGCTTATCACCAAGCCAACAGAGAGTGAGGGCTGGAGTACTAAATAACCCTTTCTGGGCTCACTCAATCATCTCCTCAGTTAGGAAACCCTGAAGAAAATGGGGTTGAGCTTCAGCAAGAAATGAGAACACAACCAGTATTGAACTTTGGGTATTTGTACACGACCCCTAAACTCCGCCGCAAATGGCTCCCAGCTCTGGAGCTTAAAAATGTTTCCCCACCAGCTCTGGAGTTTACAGATAATTAAGTGCGACCACGCCTACCTAAGCGCATCCCAGCACACTTTTCAGGTACCTGCTCTCCGGAGGTGAAAATTCCTGATGCGGATATAACGTAGTGACTGCCGGGCTCTCCTTGCTTCTGTTTGTTCTTTTTTTGCCCCCCCCCCGCCCCTTTAAGAGATCTGAATGCAGTGCCGGAACGGCAGAACAGAGGTGAGCGGCATTCTTTTCTTCCTTTTTTTCTCCCTCCCCTCACGCAGCCAGCAGCCAGGAGTGCGGAGGGGGTGGGAACGCAGGAACAGTGACAAACCCCTAAGATCTCTGGTTCGAATTTAAGTGGCCAGCAAATCTTAGGGGTCGTGTGAAAAGGCTCTTTTTGTCACTGTTTGCCAAAATCTTCCCTTCCAATGAGGACATCTCCAAACAAAAGGACATTTGATAAATAGCTAGGACAGATGACGTTTCTCATTTAGCAACACCTGGTATCCCAAGTACTCCAAATCTGCTTTAGAACTATACAAGTAGCCCCTGGCACCCCAAATTTCAGTCAAACTGTTTCATTGTTACAGATTGGGTGCCATACACACCAACTACAGTACTTGGCTCCCACAGCTGAAATCTAATGCAGATAATTAGGGATGGGCACCAAATGAAAAACGAAATGCTGTTTCATCGTTTTGTTACGTAATGAAACGAACTGAACCAAACTGAACTGGGAAAGCAGTGTTTCATCAGTAACAAAATGAACCAGCAACAGTTCATTTTGTTCATTTAAAACAAACCAATTTATTTCACTGTAAAACATTTCTCCTGGGTCCTAGAGGCACCAAGAGCCGTTTTACAGAGTAACAAATTGGTTTGTTACTGGTTCATTTTGTATGATTTTATTTTTAAAAACATCATTTCTAACAAAACGAATCAAGGGGGAACAAATGAAACAAAACATAATTTTTCTGTTTCATGCCCATCCTTACAGATAATGTGTCATTAGAAACAAAGCTACCTGAAGAAGTAAGAGAAAACTGTTTATGCTCCTACCAGCTTTCATTGGCTCTGCAAATTACCAGTCAACTGGCTTTTGTTTTGTGACTGGTCATCAGGAGCTAAGTATGAACTTCATTTACCAACTGACTGCTCGGGCATGTAGTTTGGCAGGAATTACCTCTCTGGAGGGAAAAGCTCCTTTTAACTTCTCAAGAACCACTAGCTATAAAACACATTGTTTGACCCACAGACACATTATTTCAGTGCCCGGGCCAGTGTATGGAAGTAGTCCGGAGACCAGAAATGCAGGGTTTCCGCCACCCAGGCGTATCAAATCTGAAACTGAGGGAGGTGATCAGGTTTCCACTATCTGGACCCACGCACTGACACTGCTCCTGATTGACACCCTCAGTTACACCATTTACCTGCAAATAAGCATTTACGAAGCAAAGGTGAATTCTGTAATGGTGTTTATAATCCCCTTCTTGCTATGTTCCTGGTCTTACAATGAATAAGAAGAGTTGAGAGATCAGAAATGGTTACCAAGGATTTGGCTAAACAGTTCACCCTAACCGAACCTTGTGTTTTTGGAAATTAAGTGGAAAGAAGACACTGGCCTCTTTTGTTCGTCTCCCTTAATTGGGAGACTAAGTGCAGTCCACGGCTCAGTTATCAGGCGTCCTTAACATGGACCATTCAGTTGTGAAAATGCCATTCATGTGGTCTGATAGCCTCTTGCCTGCAGCTTACCTTTTGCATGATGCAAAATTAAAAAAACAAACACCCAGGCTAAAAATAACCCTCACACCGAGAACCACAACAGCTCGCTGGCTGGTGCGTTGGGCATTCAGATAATTTAGAATATGTCTGTGAAGATTCTCAGTCATCCAGGTGAGTTTATCTGGAAGTTGAATCATGGCAACTGGGCTTCTTTCCTTGAGCGATTGAAACGTTTCACTGCTCAACCAAACAGCTTCATGTGAGACAGACAAAACTGATTGGATGAGCAGCAAAACACTTCAGTCTCTAAAGAAAAGAAGTTCAGTTGCCATGACTCAACTTCCAGATCATTTAGAATATTTTCTAATAACCCGCATGGATGAAATAAGAAAAAGTTTGAAATTCTTTGTCCAAAAAACCCCCAGAGAACATTTCCACAAGCCCTCTTAACAGGGGGGATTCTGGGCAACGTAGTCATTTCACATCTCACCTCCCCCCCTCCAGGGTCTGGAAACAGACTATATTGTGGTTTTAGTTCCCTAGAACAAGATATGGGGGCGGGGGTAAAGACAGCACTGCCTATTTAATTAGCCAACAATAAGATAAGCGCTGCTGAATCTCAGCATCCATCCCTTCTGCCACAGAGGCCTGATTCTACCGTTTGCAAACCTCCACAAACAATACCGTGTTCCTGTTTATGCACAATGAGTTATTGTTTTAATGAGAAGACTGGAATTGGATCTTGATTTGTAATTATAATTCTAACAATCTGGTAGATAATTGTTTTGTGTTTTCTGCACAAAGAGCAAAGTGTTCTTTTAAATAAAATACAAAGGATAAAAAAAGAGCAAGAACGAAAAGCATGAATTTTAAATTCCCCAAAAGTGACAAGATTTGCTGTTCTCCCGTGTCAGAAAATGTATCAGACATCTTCATTATTTCAGGATCAACTTTCTTCTTCAAATAATAATAATGATACAAGTAATGTGCCTTCAAGTCTATTCTGGCTTATGACAATCCTCCCCCCACCCTAGGTTTAGCATATTAAGAACATAAACACATAAGAACATAAGAAGAGCCATGCTGGATCAGGCCAAAGGCCCATCAAGTCCAGCTTCCTGTATCTCACAGTGGCCCCACCAAATGTGTCTGGGAGTGCACAAGACTAGATCTCTGTCTCCTGATACTACTCCCCTTCATCTGGCCCTTGAAGTACCCTCCTTTTTTTTTTAATCCTGGAGATGACACATCTCCATCATGGTTTGTAACCTGTGATGGACTTTTTCCCCAGGAATCTATCCAATCCCCTTTTGAAGGCATCCAGGCCAGATGCCATCACCACATCCTGTGGCAGGGAGTTCCACAGACTAACAACACACTGGGTGAAAAAATATATTTTTTGTCTGTTCTCACTCTCCCAATCTTCAGTTTGAGTGGATGTCCCCTAGTTCTGGTATTGTGTGAGAGGGAGAAGAGTGTCCCTCTATCCGCTTGACTCATGCCCTGCATTATTTTGTGTCTCAATCATATCCCCCCTCAGGTGCCTTTTTTCCAGACTAAAGAGCACCAAATGTTTTAGCCTTTCCTCATAAGGTAGGTCCCCCAGTCCAGTAATCATTTAGTCTCTCTCTTCTGCACCTTTTCCAGTTCCACTATGTTTTTTTTTTGGGGGGGGGGTTAGATGCAGTATGCAGAAGTGTTTTACTATTCCCTTCTCCTGGGGTCATACACCCAGTGAGGAATTGAATTTCCAACCTCTGGCCTTGTGGCCACATACCTAAACCATATTAGTATTAATGTGTCCTTCTCACACTTTGGCGATTGATGTTCTGAGGTAAACTCCAAAACAAATCCTAGGGCTGGAAGACCCAGACTCCCTACGTTTATGTTGTTTCCTAGCAGAGAACAATTTAGAACCAGAACTGAATGAAACAAATGTCCCAAATCCAGTGACACAAAGAAACAGTGAAGATTGATTACCGGGGACAAGTGGTGACAACCTTATGAGAACAATCTGTGGCAGAGGATTATGGAGATTAGGTGTTTTTTGAAATCCCACCACAGGCAAAGTGTTCATCAGCTGTCAGATGACCTCATAGATTTTTCTCCATCATTCCCAGGATGCTCGGCAGAAGAGATGGAGCTGAGAAAAATGACTCTGACGCACATCCTCACAGCTCAAAATCTCATTCTGTCTTCCTCCAGCCTTGCCGCTGGGAATGCTCATCCAATTTTCTCGATGGCTCAAGGGAGAAGTTTGCATGAACCTCCTCTGTATTTCTCCACTGTGAAATATAGGGCCATCAACCACCTGCATACCACTGGGCAGAATTAAGCAAGAGGAAGGAAACTTAAAAAAAAAAAAAGGCGCCTGAGGGGGGATATGATTGAGACGTACAAAATAATGCAGAGCATGAGTAAAGTGAATAGAGGGACACTCTTCTCCCTCTCACAAAATACCAGAACGAGGAGACATCCACTCAAACTGAGGGTTGGGAGAGGGAGAACAGACAAAAGATTTTTTTTTTACCTAGCGTGTTAGTCTGTGGAACTCCCTGCCACAGGATGTGGTGATGGCATCTGGCCTGGATGCCTTCAAAAGGGGATTGGACAGATTCCTGGAGGAAAAGTCCATCACAGGTTACAAACCATTATGGAGATGTGTAATCTCCATCATTAAAACCAGGGTACTTCAAGGACCAGATGTAGGGGAGTGGTATGAGGAGACAGATATCTAGTCTCGTGCGCTCCCGGACACATTTGGTGTGAGATACAGGAAGCTGGACTAGATGGGCCTCTGGCCTGATCCAGCATGGCTCTTCTTATGTTGTTATGTTCATTCGGATGAGCAAGGGAAGTAGCAGGCTGTAAATTCAGGGCAAAGGGGATGAACCTCCAAGCACAAAAAAACAGACATTGTCTGGACCTTTAAAAGAGACAGATTGCCTTTCTACATGACAAGTGACAAGACAGGACAGTTTGTGGGGGGTTTGCTGAGGGATTTGGACCTTTTGAACTTGGTAAGAAAAGGAGCTAGCTTTTATTAATTTTTGCGCTACTTTTCTTTGCATTTTTGGCTGGAAGAGGCTGAGGTAGTATTGCAGTCTTTTTTTCATGGCTCTGCAGGCAAAAATGGGCTGGATTTTTCTTCCTGCCTATATTTGTTTGTTTGCTTTTCCCCCATTGCACTTTGGGTGGAAACAGGCTGGGGTAGTCTTGCTGGTTTCTCTTGTCCATGTTTGCATTGCACTGCAGGGGGATGTTTTGGAGGGTGTTCCAGCACTGCAAGCCTTTAAAGTGCATTTTATAAAGAGGTCTGGACACCCCCACCCCCAGCTTTTTTGCCTTTTTTTCGGACCTCTGGAGCACATTAATAGGTTTCCCATTCATTTCAATGGGAAATCACGTTTTGGATAACAAATTTTTCAGATAACAAATTGCCTCTGAGAACCAATTAAATTTGTTATCAGTGGTACCACTGTATAGGGGAAATTACAAGCGTTATAAAATATTAAGATAATGAGACTCGATTTGACCAGAGATGGCTACTTCAATTGCCTTATGTCAGCCATTTGCTAGATATTCTTTTGTAACTCTGGTGGGGCATATATTGTGTCCACACATGTGTTGCATGGATTCATCTTCTCCACAGCTGTAGAACTTTTGCCCTATATTCAAGAAGCCCCATTTTACTTGATTATTCTTTGATCTTAGGACTTGTCTTGAAAGTCTATTAAGACCGCTACCGCACTTCTGGTTTAAAACACCTTTTCCTTAAAAACAAGGTGCCATAAAAATCACTGTCCAGTTTTCAAAACAATTTATCTGAAGAACCCCCTTGGCCATGCCCATTTTTGTCCTCTGTAGCACTTTTTCTTGCAACAGCCACTGGGTGGTGGTGGTTTTTTACATCGCTTCCTGCGTCTCCCTTTTAAGCAAGATGGTTGAATTCGCGGGCATACTAAGTCATTGCCACCCCTTCTCCCCTATTCTTAGCCTTTTTGCTCTCAGAAAACACAAAA
The DNA here is from genome assembly GCA_023846285.1 of Phrynocephalus versicolor. Taxonomy (NCBI): domain Eukaryota; kingdom Metazoa; phylum Chordata; class Lepidosauria; order Squamata; family Agamidae; genus Phrynocephalus; species Phrynocephalus versicolor. Next base: position 2,958,069 of record JAHTLZ010000204.1, on the reverse strand, counting down.
AAAACAGAATCCTACCACCATGCCTGGACGTTTACCAACTTCGTTATGCAAAAGTTTCAGCTCATGGTCACTTAATTTCATTTTCTTGGTTCTTTAAAACCAAGTTTTAAAGTGGTTCAAGAAAACCAAGTTTTAAAGTGGTTCAATAAAGTGAGAACTGAACAGCCGATTGCGAGCTACCCGCTGAAGTGCGCACAGCAGAACTGCTATAGCCACCATGTGACCACGGGAGGAGAAAAGGCGATCTAAAATAAGAAGCAGCTGCTCGCTGAAGTGTGGTAGCGGTCAAAGAGACTTCTAGATGGCTCAGGCAGATTCTTGTCCTGGTAGAAGGGAGCTACCTTGAGATCTAGTGGTGATGTAGTAATGATTGCTTTCGAAGTTGAGTGAATTTTGTATGTTCTTAGTGCTCCTCACAAGCTAGTGATGGGACAATCTTTGGCCCTCAAGATGTTTCTGAGTTCCTCCCAGAACAGGCATGTCCAAACTTCGGCCCTCCAGATATTTTGGACCACAACTCCCACAGTCCTTTGTCATTGGGAATACAGGCTTGGAATTCTGGGAGTTTGGGTCCAAAACATCAGGAGGGTCCCAAACGGAACTGAGACTCTAGTATTGCTCCTTGGTATTTTTTTAAAACGCATCAGCCCTTGACCATCCTCATGTCCTTGAAATAAAAGGGTGCTTTGATGTGGGCTGAAATGCTGGGAGATTAAGGAAATGTGCACCATCAGAAAAGCGCAGGCAAGAGAAATGGAGGCAGGCTGAGAACGTCATTTGAGAAAGCTTAGGAATCCTGACAAATCCCTTGCCCTCCCCTGCGTTTGAGATAACAGATGATCTGATGGCATAGCTGAGATGGGCGATAAACTCAATCACAACGGAAATAAATGCAGAGGGATTAGAAAAAAAAAAGTAAGGCTCTGCAGTTCCATTCCTAGCTTCTGTTAGAAAGGGGGGAGGCTGCTGGGTTTCAGGAGGAGGCAGGAAGTCTATAGAAGGAAACAGAGCCAAGCTGCCCATAGACCAAGAATAACCATAGAGATAGCCCACGGTCCATTTCACAATGGAATTGTGCTGCTCCTAATTCAAATATTTGCTTAGCACACATAGCTCTGGACAAAATCCAAGGGATTCTAATCCCTTCGAAGTCAGAACTCTGGAGATTGCATTGGAGTGTCAAAAACTGACTCGATAAATGAGGCCAGTTTGAAGGCACTGGCGTCCTTTGAATGGTTTGCTTCTGCAAGAGAAGCGAAAAGCTCAGCCTACACTTTCCTGCTGAGTAAGGCTTTGTGTTGTCAAAGCCAAGTTGAGAAGGCTGAACTGGCCTGTGTCAGAAAACAGTGGGAATGCATCAACTCCTTCTTCTGGGCAATCTCCCGATGACTTAATTGGAAACAAGCCGAACGTGAGCTACTTTCTGTCTTTCCCCAGTTTGGAAGTCCATTGTGGAGGACGAAAAGGAACGTCCATATTTGAATACGGAGAATATTTCGTGAAGTCCAATCAAAGCGAAAAGAGAACTACATCGTCATCAATTTGTAGGATTTTATTATTACACTGTACAGTCACCCCCCCCCCGCCATTTTGCGGTTCAGTTACCACGGTCCCACTACATCGCGGGATCGCTGTACCTGCACCACGGGGGGCGGCGGGGGGCCATCGAGTCACTCCGCGCTGCCCCTCCATGCTCCTTCACAAAGCCTCGGAGCTGTGGGGGGCGGGGGTGATCGGGTTGCTCCGTGCCGCTCCTCCACGCTCCTCCGCAAAGCCTCAGAGCCACACGGGGGGTGGGGGGCATTGGGTCGCTTGACGCTGCCCCTCCGCAAAGCCTTGGAGCCACGCGGGGGTGGCGGGGGGCAATCGGGTCACTCGGCGCCACCCCCGTGCTCCTCCGAGAAGCCTCGGGGCCGTGCCGGGGGGGGGGGATCTCCATTGAAATGCATTGAGTCAATGGATTTAATGGAGAAATTTTCCCCATTGGAAAGCACTGAGCCAATGTTTTCCAATGGGGAAAAATTTCCCAATTGAAATGCATTGGCAATGCATTTCAGTGGAGCCGGCCCCGGACAAGAAGTCTCGGGCGGCGGGGGCAGGCGGCGGAGGGAGGTCTTTGTTTGCACAACTGTGTGTTATCCTCTCCAGCCCGTAAAACTGCCATCCAGAGATGGTGTGGAGGACTAATGCTTATATTTCCTAAGAGTTTTCCATCCTGAGTATTTAACAGATTGCATATTTTCAGCAGTGACATTCTAAGAATATAATAAGCTGCCTTTGGTTCTCTCTCATCTGTGAAAGATTGAGGCTGACCTGAAAACCAGGTCTGATGTCACCACCTCCTGCAGCAGGGAGTACCTTAATATTAATTAGTTTTCCAGACCCACCCATAGCCTGCTTTACCCCACCTTTCTTCTTGGAAAGGACAAGTATTAAAATGCAAAATACAAAGTTGAAGACAGTGAGAACAACTCAACACACCTAAGACAACACCTAAACTTAAGAACAATTAGTATGAAGAAAAATCTTGCATTATTAAAAAGGCAACATAGGAGTTAAGAACAGCAAGTAAACAAGAATAGCAAGAACAAACAAAGAACAAACTGAAACAACAAAAACCCACCACTCTCCAAGATGGAAAACAGAAAAGTACTATCATTCCAGTCCAAACAGTAATGCACAACAATCCATCTAAAAATCACACAAGAGGTACGAGGAAGGCTTGCCTGCAAAGAAAGGTCTTTGCCTGCTTGAGGAAGGATAGCCAAGATGGGGCAAATTTGGCTTTCTGTGGGAGGGAGTTCCACAGTCTGGGAGCAGCAACTGAGAAGACCCGTATACTATGCATGTGTGTGCATGGCTGCGTGCACTCATTTGTCACTAGCACAAAGAACAGCAGGCTGCAGATTGAAAAAAAAGAAGGAAGGAATAAACTGACTGAAAGAATAAAGGTAAAGGTTCCCAGCGCACATGCATACTAGTCGTGTCCAACTCTAGGGGCAGTGCTTATCTCCATATTCAAGCCAAAGAGCCAGTGTTGTGCAAGTCCATGGCCACATGGCCGGCATGGCTACAAGGAAACACTGTCTTTATCTTCCTGCTTTTTTTTTTTTTAAACGGCTGTACCTCTTTATCTACTTGCATTTACATGCTTTTGAACTGCTAGGTTGGCAGGAGCTGCGGTTATCAGCAGGAGCTCGCTCCACTGCATGGCACCCGGGATTTGAACTGCCAACCTGCTGACTTTGCAGCTGACCGTTTTTGGAAACTTATTCCGCTGAGCCACCACGCCTTGATCCTCTTATTCACACAACTCAGCATTGAACTTCTTAGTTGTTAAAGAAGTACAACAATGGAACCAGTGACCTTGGGAGGTAGTGAGTGCTACAACACTGGAGGCATTCAAGAGAACTCTAGTCAACCTCCTGTCAGATCTGCTTTGAATTGGATTCCAGTCTTTAGCAGAGGGTCAGTCTTTAAGGTCCCTTCGAAATCAGTCATTCTCTGATTCTCTGTAGCAATTCACCTCCAAAAGTGATTCCATTTATATAGCTACACAAGAGAAATTTAACCCTTGTCATAGACAATTAAACAAAAATGTGTAGGACTTAGGAACGGGTGTAAGGTTAAAAATCTTTCCATTCCTAGCATCTTTTAGAAATTCCTAGCATCTGTTAGAAATTTGATATTTTCAAGAGCTTTCAAATTTACTTCCAATTTCAATGTGATCCCAGTTGATGTTTTGAGGTTTGAGAGATGTTCAAGGAGTCATTTATTATCCCCAGGTGTTTCCATGGTGAAGTGGGGATTTGAACCCAGGTCTCCCAAGTCCTAGCCCAACACGCTAGATCAGGGGTGTCCAAAATTTTTGCAAGGAGGGCCAGATTTGGTGAAGTGAAATGTGTGTGTGTGTGTGGGGGGGGCGACCATTCAGCTGCATTTGGCCCCTGGGCCAGACTTTGGACAAGTCTCTACAACATGCAAGGAGGCAGGGAGGACACTGCAGCAACGGAACTGGGGGTGGGTAGGCTGCGCAGGTGGCTGAGGGGACGGACAGAGGCAGGGAGGGCAGGCAAACCATAAAACTGCAAGCTAACACTTCCATCCAGTATGGGGAGGGGCCAGCTGGTGGGGATGCATGACAGGCTGAGCTGGTGGGGAGAAAAAGCCGTGGGCAGCTCAGAATTGGAAAACGGGGCGCATTTGGCCCCCGGGCCTTACTTTGGATATGCCTGTGCTAGATCTACAAGACCACACAGGTTATTCCAGAATTACTGACAGACACACTGCTTTGGCTCCAGAAGACGAGGAAAGGATCAATGCAGTTCTTTGTCTCTGTAGGCCCATCACAAGGGGCACTTCAGTATCGATTAATTAAAAAGAAACAAGGTACTGTAGATCTTAGATTTATTTTTGTATGATGCAGAGTCATATTCTGCATCTGTCAGTTATACTTTCTTGTCGCCCCATTGAATTCGTCGCTCTAAATGTGTTGCCCATATGTGGCCCATCTTGTCGCTAGACCGATAATCGGATGATAGATCTTCCTCGTCCAAGACCAGCCTTCCTTTGTCGGTGCTAAC
>JAHTLZ010000204.1:2925139-2941214 GCA_023846285.1 Phrynocephalus versicolor | reverse complement strand
AAGAAGAAGAAGAAGAAGAAGAAGAAGAAGAAGAAGAAGAAGAAGAAGAAGAAGAAGAATGGGCATTCATATAATGGAGAGGAGGGGAGTCACATTACGGCAGGACAAAAATTGAAACCACTGATTGGAGAACAGGGAGCAAGAATGGATGGCCATGAACAAGTGTTATTATATGCGTCATGCAGTGTAATGTCATATGAGTGTGTACAATCCCATTGACTTCAGTGCGGCTTCCGTCTCAGAAAATGTGTCAAGGATGGGTCCTTTGGTTTTATTTTGATTGCTGGGAGAGAGAAAGAAAAAGCCAAGCCCTTCAGACATAGACATGAGCCTTCGGGAGAAGTATGCAAGGGGGAGGGGGGAAGCCTGCAAAAAAAAAAAAAAATTGTTATACAGAAGGAAAATAAAACTAGTTGTGTGTGTGGTTTTTGAGACAGAAAGAGACCAATTTTTTAAAAGGGCCAGAAATAAATGATTGCGTTCAATTCATCTCAGTTAATAACAAAACAAATAGATCCACGCTGTACTTGGAGTCAAACATCACTTATCAAAGTGAAAACTACCCAGTAAGGAGAGAAAAATTGAGATCTTGATTATCTTTAATGCTAGTTGTCAAAACACATGGTACGCGGGTCCTGTTGGCAGGAAATGTGTCTCATTTGGCACAGTTCAAAGTGTTTTGACAAATATATCTCCAGGCTGCGGTTAAAGGAGGGATGCGAAACCATTAAAATGACAGCGTTTTCTGTAAGAAGAGGGTTGTCACTACTCGGGAATGTGTTTCCCGGTCTCCAAACTCTGGTGATATGATGTCATGTGCAAAGGGAACACTCAACTCTCTGCATGCCTGATGCAAAATCTCTTTGGGTATTTGTACACGACCCCTAAACTCCGCCGAAAATGGCTCCCAGCTCCGGAGCTTAATATTGTTTCCCCACCAGCTCTGGAGTTTACAGAAAATTAAGTGCGGCCACGCCCACCTAAGCGCGTCCCAGCACACTTTTCAGGTACCTGCTCTTGGAGGGTGAAAAATCCAGATCCGGATGTAAAGGAGTGAGTGCCCAGCTCTCCTCGCTTCTGTTTGTTGTTGTTTTTGCCTCCCGCCCCTTTAAGAGAAGGAATCAGGACGACGACGGGGCTTGGGGAGGCTTGGACCGGCAAACGGAGGTGAGCCTGCATTCTTTTGTCCCCTTTTTTCTCCCTCCCCTCACGCAGACAGGATCAAGGAAGTGTGGAGGGGTGGGGACGCAGGAAGAGCAACGAACCCCCAAGATCTCTGGTCCGAATTTAAGTGGCCAGCGGATCTTAGGGGTTGTGTGAAAAGGCCCTTCCTTTCCATCTGCAGGTCACTTCCATTTTCTGGTGGAATCCCATCATGTGTTTGGGATACATCTGGGAGGGTGGTGATGCCACACTGTTCATGCCGAAGCCCAGACAGCAACACAGATCTGAATCACTGGCATCATCCAGAAGAATACTTTGCCCCCTCTTGTCACTCTGGAGAGACATTGATTGTTCCTGCAACATACATCAACGTGCTTGTAAACAGGAGACAGGACAACGCAAGCAAGGAGTCAGTGGGTCGTTTGCAAATAAGAAAGAAGATATAGAGGAAGGGGAAGAAAGACCGGGGAAATTGTTCCTGGATACAGAAGGTCAAACTAACACTAGTAGAGATAAAGAAGAGAATACAGTAAACTTAGACAAGAGATTTAAACAGTGTTATCTGGCCACAGTCCGAAGGGTGATCTTATGGAATGATATAAAGATGGGATTAATAGATATTTGTCAAGACATTAAGAACACAGGAGTACAAACTGAAGGGGAATTTAAGGAGGGTAAAGAGGTGGTAGATTCAGGAACACAAGTGGGAGGAGTTGATAAAACACAAAGGACCTTAGGAGTTCAAACAGAAACAATTATTGGGTTGAGACAAGTGGGAATTCAGGTGAAGATAGAGGCAGAAACGTCTTATGAAAATGTGGCTATTCAAACGGAGGGTGAAAGGAAAAACCGCTTATATAAAGAGATAGAGGTACAGACCGAGAGCCACGAGAAGGAGGGGAAGATGAAAGGAGCGCACGAGAAGCAGGCTCGCGGGGAAGGAGCGGTTGGGAGTTTAACGATCTTTAGGGAAAGGGGTTGCCAGACGGAAAGCGGACAAGAAAGAGGGAGGACCTCAACACCAGTCCCCCTCACCTCTTTTGGGACAAGTGAATTTCTATATAAAGAGAATTATTCTCCCATCGGGATTTCTGGCAGGAAAGTTGATCCCAATCCACCGGGATGGATACCGGGTTGGGGATGGGAGCATCCCCTTCGGGCTCCTCCTCCAGTCCAAAGGAGCCGGAGTGGTGGTCCCATGAAGAGGTTCTGAATAATCAACAAAAGGGAAGTTACAACCCATTTAAAGAGCATAAAGAAAATTCCGTTACCAGTTTATCTCCTAGTTCATAAATCCCTGTGTTAACCCCACATGTAACGAAAGATTTGAGAAAAGAAACAAATCAACAAAGCTGTGAACTGTTAAATAAAAGTTTATTGTTAGATCTTTTTGCACAAGACGACTCGACTGCTTTTATTGCGCCGAAGCCATTGATTGATTTTAATGAACCCTTACAGTGCTCCATAATACTGCTTTCTTTTCCTCCTCATTCTTTTCAGTTCTCCCCTTCTTTTAATCCCTCCATTTTCCAGAGTTTTCTCATCTAGTGTCCATCTCCTAATCTTTCCAAGTGCCACCTCCTCCTGTCTTAAGACCACTCCTTTGCTACATTTGCCCTAAACTAACCTCTGAGGTGTTAGTACCTCCTCCTCTTCAGCTCTCCAGCTCACTGTCCACATTGTACATAAGAACATAAGAACCTAAGAAGAGCCATGCTGGATCAGGCCAAAGGCCCATTTAGTCCAGCCTCCTGTATCTCACAGTGGCCCCACCAAATGCGTTTGGGAGCGCACGAGATACGCTGGGTAAAAAATACTTTCTTTTGTCTGTTCTTACTCTCCCAGCCCTCAATTTGAGTGTATGTCCCCTAGTGTATGATTGTAGAATCAAAGAATAATGGGTTTGGAAGGGACCTATAAGGCCGTCAAGATCTACCTCCAGTTCAAGGCAGCAATCCAGGTCAAAGCAGATCCGACAGGTAATTGCCCAATTTCCTCCTTAGGTAACTGGTTCCACCGTCGTACTACTCTAACAGTTGTGAAGTTTTTTCCTGATATTCAACCTAAATCTGGCTTTCTATGGCTTGAGCCCATTATTATGTGACCTGCACTCCAAGAGGATGGAGAACGGATGCTGGCCTTCCTCTGTATCATAGCCTTTCAAGTATTTCAGGAGTGCTCTCTTATTTCCCCTCAGACTTCTTTTCTCAAGGCTTGGGGTTTGGTTTCCACCAGCCCCATGATCACTCTTGTCACCCTCTTCTGAACACGCTCCGGTTTGTTGGCACCCGCTTCAAAATGTGGTGTCTAGAACTGGACACACAATTCTGAATGGGGCCTAGCTAGCGACAAATACAAGGGGACTAGTACCTCACATTAAAAGTACTTCTTCTGTAGCTTGACGTTCACAGTGGTCATGCTTCCTGTCAACAGGTCTTAAGTCGAAAACCAGAGGTCTTGTAATGTAGCAGACAAGGGTCCATCAGATCTGGAGGTAAGAGACACATGTCTTGGGAACTCCCCATGAGCAAGAAGACAATTTTATGCCTGCTAAGGGGAAATCACCTTGCCCAGTCTGGTGTCCTTCATTGTGGTGTGCTATTCCAAAGAAACTATGGGAGATTCAGTGGAATCAGCTGGGAGGCCACCTGGTTGAACACAGTTGGTGCAACCTTTAGGATGCCACTTATGGATTGGTGTTGATTTGCAAATCCTGAAGCTGTTTCAAAGAGCTGCTTGGACCATAATAAAGTTCCAGAGAAATCCCTAAATCTGCTTCCCAGGCCAGTGTTTAGCCCTTGAGTATCTCAGCAAGACATCAAGATTGCAGATTATGGGTTTTTAGAAAACCATTATTTATACATTTCCTTTTTTGCATGTAAACAGAAAATCGCAATATGTTTTATTCCGATAAGCGAGGGAAAAGTACACAACTTGTGGAAACAATTTGATCCCCTATGCACATCGAGCACCATCTTAGAAACACAATTTTCTGAGTGCCAGGGTGGAATCATTTATTGCACAAAGGTGTGTGTGTGTCAGCAGTGTTGGAAATGCAAGACATGAGACTGAAAAAGAAAGACACCAAAACAAAGAGAGAAGATTGATGAGGGATAGTCCCCAAACAGAAGAATGATCATGCATGTTGAGAGGTCACAGAATACTGAGGGGTACTCCATATATTTTTTTCTTGTTAATTTATGGGTTCTAGACTATTTATAATGGTTTTTTTTGCCATAATCCACAAGACGTTTCTCTCGGCTTGCTTGGTTCAGTGACTACTCCCATTTTGTGTTGCCTTTTTTTTGGTTCTGGTGAGTATAGTGCTATGGCACTTTTCTTGAAAGATTATATCTGCAGCAAGAACGTTTCTGGTTGGATGCTTTCAGAAAGCAATTATTGAAAATGTAAAAAAATTTCAACACTGAAATGGATGTCTTTAATTTCTCTTGAAAGATTTCTTAGGGATCTCTTAAAGACACATCTCTCTCTTAAAGAAAAAAGCAGTGGGGGGGGGGGTTGGATGCCCATCCTAGTAAAGAGCATTATTTTCTGATCATATCTGGTAAGAAGGCAATGGGGAATATGTTCCACACAGAAAACTCTGAGTGTCTGTTCGGGATACAGGTGAAGAAAATGGGATGGGGGAATAATAAATCATGTAAAATGGTACATTCAAAAAGTTCTAATATAAGTGTATAAAATCTATACTATGTCATTTGGATTGCTAAGACTCACAGGAATTTTTATTCTGCTTTCACCATTTTGATACTCCTTACCGATAGAATTCTTATTAAATATCCAAAAGAGACTAATCTGAATATAGCAAGACCTTAAGTCAATTCTCACTTATAGTGTCTTTTCCCAAGGTTTTCTAGGTAAAGAGTAGTCAGATGTGGTTCACTATTCCCTTCTTCGGGGTGTGTGTCTTGGGACTGTGCAGCTCGCCCAAGGCCACCCAGGCTGGCTGTTCTGGGATGCACCGGGGGGGGGGATCAAACTCACAACCCTCTGGCTCTGCAGCCAGATACCTAAACCACTGAGCTATCAAGCCAGCTTTTGTGATGTACAGTGGTCCCCCACCCTTCACATATCGCGGGACCGCAGTACTCTGAAAGGGCTTGAAGGAAGAAAGGAAGGAAGGTTTTAAAAGCCAGGGCAACTCCCCCCTTCCCCAAGCCCCGGGCTAAAACTGATGGGCGCTGAGGTGGGAAAACATAAGGTTTTTCTCTCCCACCCCAGTGCCAGTCAGCTGGAGCCCAGAGCTTGTGTCCATGCCACACAATGTTTAAAATGTTTTCAGCAACCTAGCCAAGTATTTGGCTCCCTTGCTTAAAGTCATTTTAAACTACATGCTGCTCCCCCCTGGGTGCTGAGAAGCGGCGAGCGATGTTTAAAATGCTTTCAGCAATGGAGCCAAGTGCTTGGCTCCATTGCTGAAAGTCATTTTAAACATTGTGCACTGCTCCCCTGCACTCCCCAGAGTGGGGAAGAGGCAAATGATGTTTAAAATGTCTTTAAGCAGTGTAGCCAAGCTGGCTCCATTGCTTAAAGTCATTTTAAACATCATGCCCCACAGTCCTGACCCGACCTGCCTCTGCATATCGTGGATTTTCAATGATCGCAGGCCAGGTTGGTCCCTAACCCCCACGATAGATGGGGGTTACTGTAAATTTCTATTAAAATACTGTACAGGGACTTTTTGGCCAAAATGTCCCTTCCAGCAGAGAAAGAGCCATTTCAAGCTGTCAACTCACCTTACTTTCATCCCTCCCTGAAATGCCTAATAAAGTATCATGAGCATGTTTGACTGTAGATCTATACATTTAGACCCATTTTCTATTTATTGGGGCAATAGTGGAGGTCTATGACCTACAGTATGAATTTCTGTGCTTCCATGGGTCCCCAGTAAAAGGGGAAGTATCTCTTGGGATGAACAGAACTGGAAAAATAAATTTCTGCTTCAGCATGAGGTGGCATGGTAGTTTTCCAGCCCCCCTGCTCCTAACTGGTTCCAGTGTCCAGTGACGTACAGTAGACAATGGTGTTACAATGTGTGTCAGAGATGCAGGGCAGAACACTGGTCTCTTGGGAATGCAGACTGCTTGGCATGCGTTCAGGCATGCACTGTTTGTGAAGTCAGACCCACAACCAGTTGCATGACCGATCGTGTCATAATATGTAAAGTTGACAAAATATATGCAATGTATATTTAACAGAAAGAAAAGAGAATTGTAAAATGGAGTCAGTCAAAACTGCAGTGTCATGATGTTAGCCACAAGTGCAAGGAATTAGAAATCACCAGCAGGTTAAGTGATTTAGCACAGGTGGAATAGTTAATAACATCATGGTGCATCAGAATGTGATTGGTTGATAGTCATGTCTGATGGGATCTAAATGTGTATATAAGAACTGGCTTGTATAATGTTAAATGGGACTGTTTATGGTGAGGAAACAGTACCCCACACTCTGTTGATTGTATATATGATATTGCTTGGTGTTATGCTGTTGTATATTTGCTGTATATATTGAATATAAGAGTTTTATTCTAATCCATGTTTCTTTGTCTCTCCGTTTCTAAGTTCTGTTAATACTTATAACAATCAACTACACTTTATCTACACGTTACTGCTGCTAAGCTCATTTGTATTACTCTGTTATACTCAACTATTATATACTTTTATATCATATTTGTTGATAGATCGGGTGAAGGGTAACCAGTTGGAGGCTGCGGGTCTGGACAGCCCTAAAGATACGGAGAATCCCACACCCTTCCCAAACTAGTACAATGTTTCCCCCCCTCTCTTCTTGCTCAACCACTGCCCCCCCTCTCTGTCCTCTATTTGAATTCTCCATTTGGATGTGAAAGCGTTACGTGTAGCATCACGCGGGGGGGGGGGGAGAGACACCTGTTTTCCAACTCACGGCATCGCCCGCCAAACATTCTTCTGCCAATGTTAATCGCAGCTCTTAAGCGCCGAGTGGCAGAAAAGTGCGGCGCTCCATTATTAACAGCTGCATTAAAGGGGCCTCAATCGAGCGGCGCGGAGTTATCTTCTTTTATGAACAGAGTGCAAGGCATAAAACAGTGTTTAGCACCAAACAGCGAAATCACGTTTGATTACAAAATGGAAAAGAAAAGGACAGAGGGTGAGGGTGTGTGTGTTGGTATAGGACACTGGAACAATCACAGCTGAAGGTGGTTAATACCCCTGCAATAATAACTGTCCTTGGCAACATTTTTATTATGATGATGGCCAGAAGTGTTGCCAGAAACTATAGCTCTGAAGAGATAAAGTATGGGCAATCAAACCTTAAAGTAATATGGCTGGGGATTTCTCTCTTCTTCATTTTACATGTCATAAACTCAGTGACGTCTGCTCACCTACAACATCTCCAGTTAAAAAATAATAATTCAGGCAGACCCATATACCCAAAACAACAAGGAATGGCATATGGAGATTTCATGACCCTCCCTCATATTTCAAACTTGGGAGAGGAGGACCAATGCCCGTAAATATTATTTATCTATACATAATTATCTAGGGTAAATGTGGGTCACATTCAGCCCCACACATGAGTCTGATAAGCTCCTGTCTCTAGGTATATCAATACCTCTACCATCTTTTTTGGCAGCCTAGAGCAGTGGTGGCGAACCTTTGGCTCTCCAGATGTTTTGGACCACAACTCTCAGAATTCTGAGCCTAGATTACCAATGACAAAGGACTTGGAGTTGTGGTCTAAAACATCTGGAAGGCCAAAGGTTCACCACCACTGATCTAGAGGGTGTGAGAGCAAGGTTGCTATGTTTTGCAGGTCCCCCCCCCCCAGTACTGTGGCCCTATGCACTTCCATTTTAATTTTTAAATATCATTTAAACCACTAGGGGGCACAAGAGGGTGATTCCACTGTGTAAAAATATTTATTTTGCAATAACAATTTTCTTTGGCATAAATAGAATAACAGCAGCAGGTGTGGCCATACAAACCACATACAACAGTGTATACCTTTAAACAGTGGTTCTCAACCTGTGGTTCCCCAGATGTTTCTGGAGAGCAACTCCCAGAAATCCTGGCCAGCTCAGCTAGTGATGAAGACTTCTGGGAGTTGCAGTCCAGGAACATCTGGGGACCCACAGGTTGAGTCACTGCCCTAGAACCTTTACATTCCAGGGGTTCTCTGGGAGGGCCTGAGCTTCTTCTGGCCAAGTTCACAACAGTCGGTGTCACCCCTGGGGAGCTAACCAGGCTCCAGTGCCTTAGCAGAACTCACTGCGGATGAGTATCAGATGAAAAGGCTATCTAGCCCACGCAGGGTGGCCATACATTGTCTCTTAGGATGGACAGTCCTTCTATAAATGATGACCTGAATTTTAAGCTCCCTCCCATTTATGTCTAATTTAGAAGTAAAGAAATCATAAAGGATGAAGTCGAGAGACCTTGACCTTTGCCCATCATAGCATCTGAACTGCTGCTGACTCCAGAGGCAAACAAGTGCAGACCTAGTCACAGTCTTAGCTATTTCTGTGAGATGTACTACTTGCAGATGTTATGCGCCATCAAGTCACCCCCCAATTCATGGCTGAATAAGCAATCTCCAGTCCATCCTGTTCTCAACAGCTTTGCTCAGCGGGATTTTTTTTCCCAGCTTGTGGCTTCCCTTTGAGAGGAAGACCCTCTCGTGCTGGGTCTTCCTCTTTCCCTGCTGCCGCCTGCCTTTCCCAGGATTAATGTCTTTTCTAAGAGATGCACTCCAATTCTCTTTAAATCATAAAAATGGCTTCTAAGGGCCTTTTCACACGACCCCTAAGATCCACTGGCCACTTAAATTTGGACCAGAGATCTTGGGGGTTCGTTGCTCTTCCTGCGTCCCCACCCCTCCGCACTTCCTTGCTCCTGCCTGCATGAGGGGAGGGAGAAAAAAAGAGAGGAAAAAATGCAGGCTCACCTCCGAAGCCACCCGGAGCCCCGTGGTCATCCTGATTCCTTCTCTTAAAGGGGCGGGAGGCAAAAAAGAAGAAGAAGAAGAAGAAGAAGCGAGGAGAGCCCGGCACTCTTAAGTTACATCCGCATCAGGAATTCTTCAGCCCAGATTACATCCGGATCTAGGGAGTTTCACCCTCCGAGAGCAGGTACATGAAAAGTGCGCTGGGACGCGCTTAGGTGGGCGTGGTCGCACTTAATTTCCTGCAAACTCTGGAGCTGGTGGGGAAACAATTGTAAGCTCCCGGAGCTGGCAGCCATTTGCGGTGGAGTTTAGGGGTCGTGTACAAATACCCTCAATTTACATCTGACGTATAAATCAGGGGTTCAGGCAAGTTTAAGCAACTCAGTGGACTTCTTGGTCTTACTTTTTTGATGATTTGTGAGTGGCTGTTTTAGGTAACCATTCTGTTCCCATAATGGACATCAGATTCCCACAGTTTGCATGAGCACTGAATATGGAGGTCTTCTTCCTTTTATCCATCACAGCTCTCCCAGGAAGGATGACCCTGGCTCAAATTTCATTCAACCATTCCCTAATAGTTGTCTTCCTGAAATCTTCTCATTCTCGCTTTCCTCCTTCAGATAATCAGCTACAATGATCAGCAACTTTTTTTAAAAAAAAAAATCTGAGTGTCAATGTATTCCAGCGCAAAATTAGTGAAATAGTTACTCCTCACACTCCAGCTATTCTCCTTCTGTACATACATTCCAGCATAGCCTTTACTATTTTAGGAATTCAGTGCCACTTATTTGCAGTCTGAAATATTACATACAGCATGGTGTCTTTTGCCCTCTAGTGGTCAATTATGCTAATGCATGCTGAAGTATTTTTTTCTGTCTCCCCCCCCCCCCTTGACTATACTATATATTTAGCATTTGCTATCATCCATGGATTTCAGTATCCGCTGGGTTCCCTAGAACCATTCACCCATGGATATGGGATTCCTACTGTATATCAAAACCCTGAGCTCATGGAAGGAACATCTCAGATTGTGCTCCGTTAGCTGTTGGGCTTCTCCGGACATGTTCTTGAGAACTGCAGTGACTCAGCCCCAAGTGTATTCCCAGAATTCAAAACTAGCATCAAGTTTTGTTCACTACATTTAAGGAAATCCATTTAGTCACAGCATAGAAGTAAAAGCTGTTAAGTCTATTCAAAGAAGACCCTGCAGTTGGCTTCTATGTGTGAACTCCCTCTCTCTAATTAACATGGATGTGACAGGGAGAGAAAAGAATCCAAGAGGACCAATTAGGAAGAGACACCAGAGGGATGCCACCAATGCAAGCCTAAGATTATCATTCTGCTGCAGATCTAGAGGTGCAAATCGATGAAGACACAGGAGGGCTCATCTGAATATCTATGATGTGCTATATAAACTAGTGCTGCGTTCCAAGGTCACTTAACACCATTTTCTCTTAGGGATGTGCACGAGTGCCCCAGTGTCTCTTCTGAATCTGAATTCACAATTACAGGCCTTCCAGTTCAGAATTCAGAATGTTAAAACCTTTGAACTTCCAAATGCCCAGAAATACCATTACAGTCAATACGAATATTAACTAGATAGTTTTTCCAATGCAAACCAGCAAAGCATTTTTTAAAAGGCCTTCCATTTGTCCTCTGACCCTCCCCCCTTCCCGGTGATTGCGCTGAACAAAAAAATAGGTCACACCACAAGCCAGCAGTGCCTAGGAATCCGGAAAAGACCGTAAGAGGCAAATACCTGTGGATATATAGGAGAAGATTCTGTAATACACACAAGCACTCTCTTTCTCTCTCTGCCTGATACTTCATGTCCATCTCATTGCTGTTCACGGTCCCGCTTGGGACCGGTACAAAGTTATCTTACTGCATCTCCTTTGTGTGATGACAGGAGTTCGTCCCGACCACGCCCCCTGAACTGCGATTTAAGCAGGATGAGTGATTCCCCTCCCTGGCCTTGGGAATCTGCTTGTCTCACTTCTCGTTCTGAGACAAGAACCCGTGAAGTAAGCCTCGTCACAGAACAAGTGCCGATTGTTGCTCATTGCCATCTAGTGGTAGGAGTGTGAAGTGACATTCACCAGTAAATTCCCTATGGAGTTAGTAATGCAGTGCTGAGATTTTAAAAGACAAATGCCTCGAAGTTTGCTCCGTAACGCATTGAAGGCAAGGCTTTGGAGAATTGAAGTATCAAAAATGGAAGGTCAGACAAAAAAAAAAAGAGAACAAAGGCATAGAATTTCACATCTCATCACGGAACGAGGACATGCGGTAACAGTTGTCCCGGTATCATCAATCACACCCGTGGGTACACGGGAACAGGGACAGAAGTGGGAGAAGACCACGTGACTGCAACCGACGTCAACACGCAATGAACTTCCTCCTGGAATGAGAATGGACATGAAGTAACAGTCTCTCTCTCTCTCTCTCTCTCTCTCTCTCTCAAATAGAACACCTGGCTAAAATGCCACCTTCAATGAGCTTACCATATCAATACCCTCGCAATGCTGATTTCATTAAG
Organism: Phrynocephalus versicolor; assembly: GCA_023846285.1. Classification (NCBI taxonomy): domain Eukaryota; kingdom Metazoa; phylum Chordata; class Lepidosauria; order Squamata; family Agamidae; genus Phrynocephalus; species Phrynocephalus versicolor. The sequence continues at coordinate 2,929,564 of JAHTLZ010000204.1, read as the reverse complement.
TCTGTGCCCTTCCCGTGTGCTCGAAACAGGGAAGCACTTTGCTGATAGGAAAACCCCCACTGGTTTAGTGATGTCGCCAACAGGGCTATGCTAATTTTGGCAGTGGCAGGTGGCCCTCGCTGTGGGACTTTGACAGGATAAAACCTTCAGATGCCGTCAGATCGCAATCCACCGACTGGGCTAGCCTGCCTGATGTTGGGATGGGGGTCAAAGCCGATGGGGGTGACTTTGTGAATATCTGATGTGTTTAAATCACTGCATTTATGAATGAAATATGCTCCAAAGGGGGAGGCTTCCATGAGAAAAGCAGACCATCCTCTTTCAGGTCTAGTTTGGTTTGGATTCCTATGCTGATGCTCTCTCTGTTCTATGATTCCTAATTTACGTTTTAATGGATAGTGGGAGCCAAACAGCATAACAACCCCTACTTAATGGGTATTAGGAAAGGTTGTCTATGTGTGACTTTCACACACCCCAGGCCACTGTCCACCTAATGAGTTTATTCAGACCAGGGTGGATGGACAGACAGACAGACAGGCAGACAGGACAATATTTTCTGGAAAGTTGAGCTTCCATCCAATTTCCATCGAAAAGAATGGAGCCAAAAGAAATATGAATACAGTGTATAAAAAGCGCTAACACAGCAAGCCTCTTGCTTATTCAAAGGGAGATACCTCTGGAGTCAAAAGGGCAGGTTGTAAATATTGTGCTTATTTGTTTTTGTTTGGAGAAATAGCTTTAATATTGCATCAAGACCGGGGAAAGGAAAACATCCCACACGGCAGAAAACATCAGTTGTTCTTCTTCCTGGGGCCATCTGGGTTCCGCAGACAAAGGCCTCCAGGCACCAGCGACGCCTCTAGGGAGTCTGACTGGAAAATGCACCGCCAGGTGATGATCCAATGTCAGCATCTCAGGAGGTGGCAATGTGGTTTGACAGGTGATTAGGGAGATGGCCTGACTTTGCTACAGCCACGGCCTCGGTTTTGCAGGAGGGAGACCGTGCCATCAGGTGTGCCTTCTAGAAAGAATCTTAGGCAGGTTTAGCTTTGAGAAAAGAGGACTGAGGGGAGATAGGCTGGACTAGATGGGCCATTGGCCTGATCCAGCATGGCTCTTCTTATGTTCTTATGTTCTTATATTCCGCACCAAGACTTCCCCTGATACTGGCAAGATTTCCCAGCTTCTCACAGCAAGGAGCTCCAATGCTCACTTTTCCTGCTTGTTTTTAATGCATTTTCCCTTCTCTTTCAAACAAGACACATTCAACTCTGCACTTTCAGGATCAGAAGACATTTCGTACAAGAATAATAATCCTGGGCAATTTGCCAGGGAGAAAAAAAACGTACGTGAAATTCCCAAGAAGTCCTTGAAACAAACAAGAAATCCCATAATGCCTCCCACCCGATTTCTTTGACTGAGTTTTGTGCAGAGACCTTTTTTTCCCTACGAGGGAAGAGGGATTCTCGTCCTCTGTTTCTCAAGGAGAGTGAGAGACAACAAGATCTCTGATCGCAAGTAGATGGTGAGAAGACAAGGTGCATTTACAGCAAGAAGGGAATAGGATCAAATTTTGTTTTTGAAATTTAGCATTTCACAGAAGCTAGAAGGTTTTGGGGAAGACCATTTGCAAAGATGGATTGAGAGCTCCTTTCAATCGCAGCTCTACAGTGGCTGGCCGCTGAGCACGGGGAGGGGGGGCAAATCAGTGGGTTGCTATTGTCCAGTGACTGACAGCTGGTAAATACGATCAAGTCCTTGTAGCTCTTGAGAAGGAAACAGCCCCGCAATCTGGCCTGCCCTCTCGAGCGCTAAGTGAGGGACGACAGGGCGGTAAAAACAGAGAGCCTATAAGCAGGACTCCCCACCACCACCACTTGCATGAATTTGGGAAGGAACAGCAGTTCTGTGGAACCGAACGGGCTGTGTTTTGCTCAGAGTTACACTCCATTAGGCTGAGTTATGGCTTCCTTCTGCATTTCCTCCGAGATTGGGAAGCGCTGCCGTTGCAGCCATGGAATCCTAGGGAAGAGAGTCATGGCAGAGGAAGGTGCTGCCAATAGATGGAACATACCATGCTGTTGGACACTGGGTTTTCTTTATGCCATATGAGACTGGAAGAAGGGAACATCAAAATAGCATTGAATAGTACTGTTGCCTAAGGTGCGGGTTTTTTAAGTACCAAGTTCAAATTTTACTCTCTGTATGAAGGATAAAATAGTAGCTGACACTTTTAAGAGTCTTTGGGCTATCCCTGTCCAGGGGCGTAGCTTGGGGGGGGGGGTGACAGAAGGATACATCTGCCTTGGGTGCAGAAATCTCGCCTGGAGGGGGAGGGGGAGGAGGAGGAGGAGGAAGCCCTATACCCTTCCGCTACCACATGCCAGACAAGCGGCAAAGCAAACAAAGCAAACAGGCCGGCAGGCGTGCGAGCACGGTGGCTGCAGCGCCCTCCTCCTCCTCCAACTCTTCATCGCCACCGCCACCATGGAAGAGGTAAGGCACGGGCGCACACACATACATGCCCACCCATGAGCGCGTGCAGGTGCACACACACACACACACCTGCCCCACGCCCATCCCATGCCCACAGGATTGCCCCCACTTGCCGGGGGGATGGGATGGGGTTGGTGAGGGCCGGAGTTGTGCAAAAAAAACTTTGTCCCCAGGCGCCCCAAAACCTTGCTATGCCCCTGCCCCTGTAAATCAACAATAACTCCCTGGCTGGACAGCTCAATGGTTTAGGTGTCTGGTTTACAAGCAGAGGTTGGAAGTTCGATTCCCCACTGTGTTTCCTATGTACAGAGCCAGCCTGGGTGGCTTTGGGCAAGCTGTACAGACAGTCAGAGGTACCTCCCAGAAGAAGAGAATGGGAAAGCACTTCTGAGTATTCTCTACCTGGAAATGGTCAGAACTGATGTACTACTAAGCAGTACATGCTCAGTATATGTAATTATACTATATTATATGAAACCGCTTTGCATTAGGTCAGCTCAATGTTCTCTCTGGGCCAACATTCTCTACTTTAGGTGTTTCCTACTGCAGCAGGACTCCCATATCAGTGGGACTGGAGTCCACCGTTTCCCTTATATGCAATCTGAAAATATTAAAAATCTTAATATAAAAATCCCAGAGGTGCATATTTCCATGATGTAGTTACCCAAACTGGGTGCTAGAGGGAGACAGAGACCATGCTATGTATAGAGTTTGCCATTATCTACAGTTTCCAGCATCTGGGGGTTGGGGGTGGAGCTTGAAACTGATCCCCCGCACATATAGGGACCCTATTGGATCTCTAATTATTAAGTTCTGAGGAGAAAAATGAGAGTGGGACCAAAGGAAAAAGTAAAAGCAAAGCAAAGTGTTCTGCTTATATACCACCCCATACCACTTCAAGTAGTCTCTGGGCAGTTTTACAGTTTTTAATTACAGTGTACAGGCTACACATTGCCCCCCCCCCAACAAGCTGGGTACTCATTTTACTGACCTCGGAAGGATGGAAGGCTGAGTCAACCATGAGCTGCCTGCTACCTGGGATCGAACCCCAGGTTGTGAGCACAGTTTTACCTGCAGGACAGGCATTGAACCACTGCGCCACGGGGCTCCAGTGCATGAGGGTTACTCAGGAGGTTGTTGACCATCCAGGTTGAGAAAAGACTGAGTGTATTGTCACTTCTTCTTGTTTCTCTCCTATGGGAGTTTGGATGTTATTGTGGACTTTTCACTACAAGATGCAGCAGCTTTACGCAAGGACCCTGTCCTGCCTCTAAGCTACTCTTCTAGGCTTCTAAAGTCCTCCTCCATTCACCTCACTGCAATGACCTGGACTTCTCATTTCTCATTATGCGACCAAAATATTTTTGGCTTTCTGCCTTTTATGCCCCCTGTTATTCCAAGCCTCTAATGCTTGAACGGTTCGGAGTAGGAGGCTGAGGGGGGGGGGACAGATGAAAAACTCTCCCGGAGTTTCTCCAAAAATCTCTCCTTGCCCTTCAAAGCCGCTCCAGGGAAGGAAGTGACATACTTCCCGAAGAGGTTTCACAAAGTGGCCGCCTCTCTGCCGAAGACACAGCTGGCTCCTCCGTGCTCACTGAGCTGAAGAATCGGCGGTGGGTTTCCTGCTTTGGAAACGAAGGAGGCAACAGCTGGCTCAGCTGTATTGCGGACACATTATTTCTAGGGAAAGGGAAACTCGGCAGGAACCGATTTCACTTCGCCTTCGGAGTCATTCGCTTCAACATCCACACTGGCACGAAAGGAGGAGGAGGAGGAGAAGGAGGAGGAGGAGGAGGAAGAAGAAGAGGAGGCCTGTTCTACACCAGCTTCAGGGAAGTAGGACAGAAACTGCGAGCTATGCCCTGCTTACTAATATGCAGCCTATAATATAATATAATATAATATAATATAATATAATATAATATAATA
>JAHTLZ010000204.1:2908053-2919618 GCA_023846285.1 Phrynocephalus versicolor | reverse complement strand
TTTTTTTTGTCTGTTCTCACTCTCCCCACCCTTGATTTGAATGGCTGTCCCCTAGTTCTGGTATTTTGTGAGAGGGAGAAGAGCATCCCTCTATCCACTTTACTCATGCCCTGCATTATTTTGTATGTCTCAATCATAAGAGCCCCAAATGTTTTAGCCTTTCCTCATAAGGGAGGTCCCCCAGCCCAGTAATCATTTCAGTCACTCTCTTTTGTACCTTTTCCAGTTCCACTACGTCTGTTTTTGAGCTGTGGTTTCCAGAAAAACTCCAGGTGCGGCCTTATTATTGTTTTGTATAGTGGCATTATAATGTTGGCTGTTTTATTTTCAATCCCCTTTTTGATAATCTCTAGCATGGAATTGGCCTTCTTCACCACTGCCATGCACTGGGTAGACACCTTCATTGAGCTGTCCACCAGCACACCAAGATCTCTTTAGCAGTTTAAATTAGCAGAGGCCTCTAAATCAGCTCTAGTGCAACTGCTAGCAGCCCAGGAAATTGCCGGCACTCACTTCTTTCTCTTTGTTTGTCTCTCTCAGCAGCAGCAGCTCTGCTTGGGATCACACCCATGCATGATTTGATAGAAAAAGTTTGGATTTTTTGCCCCAATATGCATTACTTTACATTTTCCTACATTGAAACACATTTGCCATTTCACAGCCCATTCCCCCAGTTTGGAAAGACCCTTCAGGAGCTCTTCACAATCTTCTCTGTTTTTGACCACCCAGAAAAATTTCTTGTCATCCACAAACTTGGCCACCTCACTGCTTATCCCTGTCTCCAGGTCATTTATGAACAGATTGAAAAGCACCGGTCCATTTGGATAAATCAATCTATCATGGTTGATTTCACTACAGATGGGAGGGGCGATGCATGTTACAACCTAGCCTGGTCTATTTGCATGATGACCATTTAGAGAGATTTGTATTTCCCGGGGTTTGCTAACCACGCCCTTCTATTTCCTGTTTCTTCCTACATGGACAGAGTTGGCTAAAGGCCAGCCACCATTATGCATTTTGAACTCACACAGAGAGGAATGTAACTCTCTGTTGTGTTCCTTTTCTGCCTCAGCACGTGGGCAGGAAAGGACACAGCCCAAACCATTTTTTCGGGAATGATACTTTTGTTCTTCATTCTTTCAACCTGCATTTAATCTGAGGTGTATTTAGTGCCTGCTAGAGAAACTATGTAAGTAAACGATTTTTCTTTTATATTCTTTAACCAAACAAGCTTCTTGTGTGTGTTTCTTGTTTAAAGGGCTAGTGCTTGCTGGAGGGTAGAGAGGTGGGACCTTCTGGTTGATCAACTTGTAAGCTAAACCACACTTCTGTTCCATATTAAGAGGAAATTCAAACGAATTTCCCAAGCTCTGGCAACAGGTCCCAGGACAGATCCCTGGGGCACACTGCTTTTCACCTCTCTCCATTGTGAAAATTGCCCACTGACACCTACTCTTTGCTTCCTGGATCTCAACCTGTTCTCAATCCGTTGTTGCGTGCCCTGCCTTCTGGGATGGTGGAGAACAGATCCTGCCCCTCCTCTGCATTTGCAGCCTTTCAAATATTTGGAAAGTGTTGTCCTCTCTCTCCCCGGTCTTCATTTCTCAAGGCTAAACATGCCCCATTCTTTCGTTCTTATGTTCCTATGGCTCTGTGATCTTGAGCTGGATCCAATGTCCTTTCATGGCTTCAGGAGGCAGGTTCATAGAAGAGGAACCGGGTAGGTACAAAGTGGGCTCCTGGTGAGATCAAAAGCCCATTTGATCCTGCCTTCTAGCTTCCCATGGAGGCCCACCAACGTTTGAATTTGTCTGCAACCCATCACAATGACCTGATAATTCCTGGCAGTATCTAGCTGGGGTGGGGTGGGGAAGGTAACACTGCAACTTTTGCAGGCCTTGGGGTGATCTCAGGATACAGGCAATTAAGTTCTGAGTCTCTGAACTAGTTGGCCAGGAAACTTTTCCTCCTTCATCTCAACAAGACATTTCATTTATCTGCTTACTTGAAGAAAAAAAGGGAGGAGGTAAGGAGAGAAATGAGGACAAACCGACGGAAAGTGATTACCAAAATAAGCGGATTAGAGTTAAGGAGAAGCTCTAATGACAGAAAGAAGCTAGCACTAAATGATGATGTCAGGAAGGAGGGGAGAAAGCCAAGAATGAGAGAGGTGTCAAGGCAACAGAAGGCATGGGATGCAGGCAGAAGATCTCTCACATGGAGCCCAGATTTATACGTACTGTAAGTAGCTGTCACGGTGGGAGATGCAAGAGATAGGAGGTTGACACCTCTGAGAAGCCTCTTACGAATCCAATCCTGGCCTTGTGACCAGTTTTTAGAAGCATCAAAAATAGGCAAGTGGGGAAGGGAAGTGGGATGGGCATTGCTCTGCAGAAAGCTCATGTTTCAGTTTAAGGCAAAGGCAAAAGTTGGAGCATGTCACCATTCTTCTTGTGCACTGCTGTCTGGTTTCCTTCTCATCTGCCTGATGGGGCTTCTTCCCCCCATCCTTTTCCTCGATTTATCCCTTGTCATGCCAAAATGGCAGGATTCGGGAATGAGGGAGCCCCTACCTGTCCTATTTAGGTCACTTTGATGCCACTTTTAACCGACACAACTCACTCCTATAGAATCATGGAATCTGTATGCTGCTGAAGAACTCAGTATGCTCTGTAGAACAGTTAGGGTGACAGCCATTGTTGTAGTGAAACAAGGTTGTTTTAGTGGGCCAATATATGGAAATAAAGGGGTGTGGTGGCTTAGTGGACTAAGGCTTCCGAAAACTGTCGGCTGCAAAGTCGGCAGCTCAGCGGTTCAAATCCCGGGTGCCACGCAGCGTAGCGAGCTCCCGCTGATAACCCCAGCTCCTGCCAACCTAACAGTTTGAAAGCATGTCAATGCAAGTAGATAAATAGGTACCGCCGTAAAAAGTGGGAAGGTAAAACAGTGTTTCCTTGCAGCCATGCCGGCCATGTGGCCATGGACTTGCACAACGCTGGCTCTTCGGCTTGAATACAGAGATGAGCACCGCCCCTAGAGTCGGACACAACTAGCATGCATGTGTGGGGGAAAACCTTTACCTTTATACGGAAATAAGCATGATGGGACATAGTGTGAATGGTTAAGCTGAATATTAAGAGTACATCTTGGTTGGATTAGACCTTATCTGAAGAATGTAGAGAAACACATAACAACTAGCAGCATGGAAAATGGTTAGCTTACATTGGTCAATTATGTCATGCGACGTCTAGAAGCTGTGAGAAGAAGATGAGAAGACAGTGAGAAGCCATTATACTGATGATTATTATGCTGTTGATGAGCTGAGGATCACTTTGAGCAATGGAGCTCACTGCAGTTAGGTAGAATAGGAAACGTTAGCTTAGAAGAAACCTTGAATGTAACCAGTTAGTCAGGATGACTTAGATTTTATTATTTTGAGGGAAATAAAACTATGATTGAGATTTGTTAAGGTTTTGATAATTTTTGATACTTTTTGAATTCTTATTTTTGCATCTTAAAAAAATAAAATAAAATACTATTTTTTAAAAGTAACCTGGCCTCTTGTTTTGGAAAGAACCCAGAGTAAACCAAAAGGTTGAGATGTTTTGGAGTATTTTGCTTCAGAGAAAAGGAATTCTCCTTACTTTTGAACTTGGCCAGTGCAACCCCCTTTTGATTTACCGCGCAAGTAGGGTCAATGTCCCAGGAGTTTATGGGAAGCAGGGACTTAGACATCATCCTTGTTGTCCTTTCTCTTCAGGCAAGCTTTCCCTCAGTGACTGGCTGCCCGAGAGTGATTTTCAGATAGCTTGCAATGTATTACTGATTTGACTATGTTTTTAGTATTGCTTGTGTTTACCATTTCTCAGAGCGGTATTTGTTGGTCTCTTTTTAATATTTCTGTACTTAAGTGTTTTTAGCTTGTTTTATACCGATATATTATCTTTCAATTATATATGCTGCCTTGGGTCCTTTTTTAAAGAGAAAGGCAGGGTAATAATATTATAAATAAATAAATAATTATTAGGGGGGTATATTGTTGCAAGCTATTCTTATTGAAAGACAAAGGATCTGAGACCACTTTTGTCTTAGAAGAGCCTTTAAGACCCATTACATTTGCAAAAGAGTTATATACCTCATTGTTGATATGCACAGATCCAGTGGTGTGATTTTTTCATGCTTGCCTTCTGGGGCTGGGTGGCTACAAGGACGGTCACAAGAGCACCTGCTCTACTCTACCGACTATGGTGGGGGATTCTAAGGGCTATTGCTCCACTTGAAATTGCCGGAGTCCAAAAGATGGAATCATGGTCGTTGCAGTTGTACTAAGGTGGTCTAATTATGTAGCGTAGACCTACTCTTTGGGTATTTGTACACGACCCATAAACTCCGCCGCAAATGGCTGCCAGCTCCGGAGCTTACAATTGTTTCCCCACCAGCTCCGGAGTTTGCAGGAAATTAAGTGCGAGCACGCCCACCTAAGCGCGTCCCAGCACACTTTTCATGTACCTGCTCTTGGAGGGTGAAAATCCCCAGATACGAATGTAATCTGGTGAGTGCCCGGCTCTCCTCGCTTCTGTTTTTTTTTTGCCTCCCGCCCCTTTAAGAGCTACTTAAGAGAATGGAATGCTGCTGGGGGAAGAGCAAGATGGCAGAACGGAGGTGAGCCCCGTTCTTTTCTTCCTTTTTCTCTCTCCCTCCCCTCACACAGACAGGAGCAAGGAAGTGCGGAGGGGTAGGGACGCAGGAAGAGCAATGAATCCCTAAGATCTCTGGTCCGAATTTAAGTGGCCAGCGGATCTTAGGGGTCGTGTGAAAAGGCTTTTTGTCTCACAGTGGCTTCGATGCAAACAAAAGGTTGCTTTGACCTCAGAGTGAAAACTGCAAATCTGCATTTGTAGAAGACTCTTTTGAACAAGCAGGAGGTTTGTGAGCCATTCTGTGGATCCCTCACAGGGACGCAAGGCACAACCCATTCTACGCAATGCCACTTAATTCAAGACAAAGAGAAAATATATCACAGGTAGGCATAAAGGATAACAAGCCGGTGTGCCCTTTGCAGCAGGGCTGCAGAGACACCATCACATGCCCTGTGCTGGTTGGGAGGATGATAAATGAACTCTCTCTGTTTTTTTCAACCATGAATCTCTGAAAAGTGAAGGGCAGTAGGACGGCTCCGTCTGGGCATTTTGAGGCAAAACAAAAGTGTGTCTTGTCGCCTGTGATACACAAGAAGAAGCAGAGATGGAGTTCTAGAGAGGCATTCTTGAATTGTCGGCCCTATGAAGATTCAGGCCTTGGGCAAATCTAGATATCTAGATTGTTTGGCTAATCAGGGCTCTCATAGTCACTGGGGCATAGGAACGGAGGTGTTATTTCCCCTCTCTTTTTATCTGGTCCACTGTTTGTGGTTTCCTTACAGTCACATTTACGTTTTGAATGTTCGGACCAATGTTACTGTGTACTCCAGGGGTGGCCAAACTTTTTTTAAGGAGGGCCAGATTTGGTGGCTGAGAATGTGTCAGGGGCCGGTTGCTCCCCGACCCTGCCACCCCACTGCAAGCCCCACCCACTTTCTTTAAAAAAACATGGGGTGAAGGAGGGGGAGGGAGGGGCGGGCCAGCCAGCCGCGGGCCACTCAGAATGGCCTGACGGGCCGGATTTGGCCCCCGGGCCGGACTTTGGGCAGGCCTGGTGTACTCTCATGAAGCATATGTCTGTGAAGATACTCAGTCATCCAGGAGAGTTTATCTGGCCCTCTCTCAGCAGGGGGGGGGGATTTAGACATAATCGGTCTCCCACTTATCATGCTGCCCTTTCATCAGTCTCTAGACAAATAAAAAGCACCAGGAAGGCCACTGTTAACAAGGGTTGAATAGATGATTCTGCCACACCCCAGGCCAATGTCCATTTGACAAGCCTATTCAGGCCATTGTCCAGCTAATGAGCATATTCAGGCCACTCTCCACTGGGTATTGTTGAAATCACTCCCTGATAAGTGGCAGATAGACTGTGCCTGAGGCCCCCACCTTGCCCCCCTCCCAAGAGGGGGTTTCAATGCTCACATGAATGGCTAAACTGTATCAGTATCACCCGGTATCAGTTTTGAGGAGAGATGGTAGCAGGATTAGGCCAACAGCTAGATTTCAGCAGTAAATCTGGAAATATAGTTCTCCATATTTTCTTTCTTTCTTTCTTTCTTCCTTTCTGATTAAATTCTATAATCATGAGAACTGCTGTTATTGCTTCTTTTTCCTTCCTTCTTATCAAGTGCATTCTTGTCAGCAAATTTCTGCCATTAGCATTTTTACTCTGTTTTAAAAGATTTGCAAGAGTGTTTTGTGGGGTAAACTTTTGAAGAAACACAGACAGACAGACAGACAGACAGACAGACAGACAGACAGACAGACAGACAGACAGACACACACACAAACCGCACTTGGCACATCTTCCTCCAGCAACACAGCAGAGATTACAACATTCTGCCACATGTACTTCCAGGAATGACCTTTAATGATGAGAAAGGGAGACCCATCTAGATCCAAGTGAATCTTCTTCCTTCATGCACAGTTACACGGAAGCCAGAGTTTAGTTCAAAATCAGGAAAATCTTCCCAACTGTTAGAGTAGTATAGCAATGGGACCGATGACCACAAGAGGTAGTGAGTGCTCCGACACTGGAGGCATTCAGGAGAAATTCAGACAACTACCTGGCAGAAATCCTATGATTTGTACTCCTGCATGGAGCAGAGAGTTGGACTCAATGGCCTTAGAAGCTCATCCCAACTTCATGAGTCTATGATCTTGGGGGGGAGGGGGAATTGAATGGCATATGACTTCTCAATACTCTGTACCTAGAAAACCCTGGTAAAAGTTACAGAGGAGCATATTTGCTTTGCATGGTCCAGGTTCATTGGCAGTTGTCTCCTGGGGATATCATGGATTTTGATGTATTATTTGTCATGTGAAACGTATTGGCTGTAAATTGAACAGAACTTTTCTCCTACCTATGTGGCCAGGCCAGTACAGTTTTTTCAGCAGAGTAGAACTACATACGCCGGGGAAAAAAAGAGAGGCAATGTCAGACAAAGCCCTGCAGGTGCAGCTCCTAATAATCCCTGATGTCCTTTATGCCTTGTAATAAAACAGTTCTGGCTGAGGATTATGGGAGTTAAAACCCAACACAGGTTGGGAAAGCCAGTAGTGTGTCCAGTTCTGGGCAGCGTAATTCAAGAAAGATGCTCACAAATTGGAATAAGTTCACAGAAGGGTAATGAGGATGACCCTATGACAAGTCCGATGATGAAAGACTGAAAGAACTTGCCATATTTAACCTTGAGAAAAGACATCTGAGTTGAAATGGGACAGCACTCTTGAAAGGTAATCTGACACACAACAACAGAGTCAAGTTACAGGAAGCCATATTTTGGTTTAATATCAGAAAAAAACTTCCTAATTGTTAGAGCAGTGTGATAACAGAACCAGTGCCCTAGGGAGGAGGTGAGAAAATGGAGTCTGTCATAAGAAGAGCCATGCTGGATCAGGCCAACGGCCCATCTAGTCCAGCTTCCTGTATCTCACAGTGGCCCCACCAGATGCGTTTGGGAGCGCATGAGACTAGATACAGTGGACCCTTGTATAACAAACAGCTTGTATAACATAAAATCTGAACAACATAAAAATCCTGAGATAGGGGAAATTTGCGTAACATAATCACCTATGGGGAAAATCTGTACAACATAAAAATGGGATTACTCCATTTTCAATGCATTCCTATGTGAATCTGTATAAAGGAAAATTTGCTTAACATAATTTCATTTGGAACGAATTAATTACTTTATACAAGGTACCACTGTATTCTATCATTTCTATGTACCACTCCCCTGCATCTAGCCCTTGAAGTACCCCGGTTTTAAGCCTGGAGATTACACATCTCCCTCGTGGTTTGTAACCTGTGATGGACTTTTCCTCCAGGAATCTGTCCAATCCCCTTTTGAAGGCATCCAGGCCAGATACCATCACCACATCCTGTGGCAGGGAGTTCCACAGACTAACAACACGCTGGGTGAAAAAATATTTTCTTTTGTCTGTTCTTACTCTCCCAGCCCTCAATTTGAAGGGATGTTACCTAGTTCTGGGATTTTGTGAGAGGGAGAAGAGCTTCCCTCTATCCACTTTACTCATACCCTGCATTATTTTGTACGTCTCAATCATATCCCCCTTCAGGCGCCTTTTTTCCAGACTAAAGAGCCCCAAGTGTTTTAGCCTTTCCTCATAAGGGAGATTCCCCAGCCCAGTAATCATTTTAGTCACTCTCTTTTGCACCTTTTCCAGTTCCACTATGTCTTTCTTGAGATGTGGTGACCAGAATTGTACACAATACTCCAGGTACGGCCTTACTATCGTCTTGTACAATGGCATTATAATGTTGGCTGTTTTATTTTCAATCCCCTTTTTGATAATCGCTAGCATGGAATTGGCCTTCTTCACCGCTGCCACACATTGGGTAGACACCTTCATGGAGCTATCCACCAAGAGAAATGTGGACAGCCACATGTCAGATTTGCTTTGATTTGGATTCCTGCCTTGAGCAGAAGGTTTGACTCCATGGACTTAAATGACCTGTTCCAGCTGAATTATTCTATGATTCGCTGATCGTCTGAAGAAGGACTCTTAAAAATCGGAGCCCGGATCCGCATCAAGGCCCATCTTTCCTCAAAATAAAATAAAATCTAAAAATAAAAATACTTTTTTTTTAAAAAAAGGAATAGTTTGGATGATAATAAAGGTGAAGATATTATATGAATCTACAGGATCACATAGACTTTGTGTTTATAACTACAGTACTTATTATAACCATATGGGTTTACATTGACACTTTATTTTCAATGTTAGTTTCCATCACTCATAATTTTACATGGAACGTTACTCCCCTCTAACTCCTCGCATTCTCTTGTAGCTTTGATGTCATGTTGTCTATTAATGCTGTAAGATGTTCCTCAATTCCCTGTTCTCAATACTCAAACATGTCTTAATTGTACTGGACTGTATATTACCCCTCATTACTGTAAGCCACCTTGGGTCCTTTTTCCAAGGAGAAAGGCGGGGTAAAAATACTCTAAAATAAAATAAACAAACAAGACGTTGGGTCATTCCTAGTGCAGCTTCCTTCTGCTGTGAATTAATTCATCAATTCCATTAGCCGGGCTTTCACATTTGACACTCGGCAGCTGGCATTAATTGGGCCACAATCAAGATAGCAATTCAGGTTAATTGGATTGCCACTGTCAGCTGGGATCGGCTTGTGGAATGGTGCGGCTGTCATTTAAGAACAATGAATCATGGATGGCTTTATTGAAGGCCTCTGCTTGACAGCTGATGGCAGCCGGGAAGCTGGTGGGTTGGTGGACACAAGACAGCTGGCACTGTTCCTTTTTCAAACGGTGGGGGGCATTGGTGCTTTTTTTGTTTTTACCCCAAAATGCAAGCCAGATCACATCAAGCATTGACGTGACATAATCGGACAACGGAGCCACCCGTTCTAGTGCCAAGGAAGGGAAGGGCACTCCAGATTTCCCAGGGGCACCTGCTTTAAAAGAGGTTGGAGAGCTGTTGGGAATCTGAGGTGGGAAATGGCAAGAGAGCCAAGAAATTAAAGGATCGCGAAGATGGCAAGTCTTTAGCCAACGTGGCCAGACGGGCTGTGGCAAGGCTGAGCAAAACATCGCGGGTTGACTGTGAAAAAAAGGAGTGGAAAGATGGTACTCTGAAGGATTTCCCCCACACACGCCTTCCTCAATGGAGGCAGTTTTGATTCTTGAATAAATTTTTATCAACATAAGGTGAAATGATGCTAAGAACATAACAAGAGCCGTACTCGATCAGGCTAAAAGCCCACCTAGTCCAGCTTCCTTTATCTCACAGTGGCCCCACCAGATGTGTCTGGGAGCGCATGAGACTAGATCTCTGTCTCCTGATACCACTCCCTTGCATCTGGCCCTTGAAGTACCCCTGTTTTAAGACTGGAGATTACACATCTCCATCATAGTTTGTAACCTGTGATGAACTGTTCCTCCAGGAATCTGTCCAATCCCCTTTTGAAGACATCCAGGCCAGATACCATCACCACATCCTGTGGGGCAGGGAGTTACACAGACTAACAACGCGCTGGGTGAAAAAAAAATATTTTCTTTTGTTTGTTCTCACTCTCCCAGCCCTCAGTTTGAATGGATGTCCCCTAGTTCTGGTATTCTGTGAGAGGGAGAAGAGTGTCCCTCTCTCCACATTACTCATGCCCTGCCTTATTTTGTACGTCTCAATCATATCCCCCTGCCTTATTTTGTACGTCTCAGTCATATCCCCCCTCAGGCGCCTTTTTTCCAGACTAAAGAGCCCCAAATGTTTTAGCCTTTCCTCATAAGGGAGATCCCCCAGCCCAGTAATCATTTTAGTCGCTCTCTTTTGCACCTTTTCCAGTTCCACTATGTCTTTTTTGATTTTGATTTTTGCCAGCATACGTCTCACTTCAGAAGAACTCTGCATTGATTTTAAACTTGGAAAGAAGGGACTTCAACAAGAACAAGAATGAAGAGCAATCAAGACAAGTCTGGCTTAGCTATTTTCTCAGACATGGGCAGCTTCTAATTTTAACAGCTTTTATGTATGATGATTTATTCACAGGTACAACTGTCTTTCCCCCTTTCTTTCTTTTTTGCGGGGGGGGGGAGAGGTTTTCAAGTCGCAGAATATTTTGAATTATGTCTCAGGGATTCCATTTGGAGCTGATACTAGCAGAACATAAACGTTTATTTCAGGTACATGAAAGAAAAATGTGCTATGATGAGGAATGGGGGAGATGTGTTTTGTTCATTTTTTTTAAATTTAATGCAAAGTGTGCCACATATATTGCTTGAAACACTCTCTGGGTGGTTCACAATTTAATTATGCAAGTGAAACATGTCCCCCAGCCCCACCCCAGTACACTGAGCACTCAGTTCACTAAGCTCAGAAGGATGGAAGGCTGAGTCTACCTTGAGGTGGCTACCTGAATCCATTGGGATCGATTGTAGGTTATGAACCTACTAATGGTAGTTGTTGTGAGTTCTCCTATTTCCCTGAGCTCCTTGTGCTCTGAAGATGCCAGCCATAGAGTCTGGCGAAACATCAGGAAGAAAAAACTTCCAGAACACGGCCAAACAGCCCCAAAAAACTCACAAAAGCTCTCAGATCCCAGCTGTGAAAGCCTTTGAGAATACATTTTGACTAATGTACTGCAGTTTAACCATTGTACCAGGGGGCTTGTAATTTACAAGCCTAGATGCCCTAAGCACATCCGATCTCGCCTGATTTCGGAAGCTAAGCAGGGTCGGCCCTGGTTAGTACTTGGATGGGAGACCACCAGGGAATACCAGGTGCTGAAGGCGCCTGAAGTAGGAACTGGCAAACCACTCCAGTATTCCTGCCAAAAGAACTCCATGGACATGGGGCCATAAAGAGTCAGTCACGACTATGATGACGCAACACACACACACACACACACACACACACACACACACACACACACACA
>JAHTLZ010000204.1:2883423-2901846 GCA_023846285.1 Phrynocephalus versicolor | reverse complement strand
TTCTTTCTTTCTTTCTTTCTTTCTTTCTTTCTTTCTTTCTTTCTTTCCTTCAGCAGCCATAAACCTAATTTTGGAAGGCTTGTGGTAAAGGGAGAGGAGAGGGGAAAGGAACATTTCCCATCTCTGCCAAGACAGGGATGGCTGCCAGTTGTTCTGCTTGGGGAACATGGGAGATGTAGTCCCATAGTTCAAGGAGAGTCACACTGTTTGTGAATGAAGGTGGCTAGGAGAACCCACTGGGAAGTCACCAGGTTGATAAAAGGCCTCATAATCAGTACAAGAAGCTGGTCAAGGGGGTTGGTATCCGTGGGCATCCATATTGTGATCAGGAGACTGAGGCCGAGGCAGCGTGACTTGCCTACAGGTGTCTAATGATTTCAGGGCAGACGTGGCTTGAACCAGGGACTTCTTGATCCACAGATCTGTCTCTCAGCTGCTCTGCTGCACCAGCCCAGAACAGCATGGTGTCAGGAGACAACTCGATTCTGCATAGCTTGCAAATTCACCAAAACACTCTGTCTGATGGCATTCGTATGAGTAAACCATGCAATGCTTTCAAATGCTTGGATTCCAGAGATTTTTGCAGGTTGCGTTCCCACCATCATGGAGAAAGATCATTGCGGGACACTTGCTGAAATTTCCTCTTCTGCGCCTCTCTCTGGAACGCCTTTGACTGAATCCCTTCGGCAAGATGATTCCAGGCCTGTCAAATGCTCTCTCTTTCCCTGCCCTTCCCAGGGCCGAAATCATGTCCAGGAACCCAAAGTCTGCTGGCTGTAACTCTGTAGCCAAGAGGTAGCCATGCTGGAGCATGATTTATAGCAGGGCTGTCCAACTTTGAACAGGCCGAGGTCTACTTTTTCTGGACGAAAGTGCCTGAGGGCTATTACACTAAAACCTCTACTTATAAATTTTATCTGCTCCAAGCATATGCTCGTAAGTAAAAAAAATTGTAAGTAGAGCAACAGTTTCCCATAGGAACACATTGAAAATCAATTAATCCTGTCTGGGGGGGAACATGTTTCAATGCAAATCAATTGGTCATGACACAGTGGCGCGCCAATCATCTGGCTATTAGGGAGAGCAGGGGACTGTGCCATGGCCTTTGAACTGCCCGGCTTGGCTGAGACAGTGGGCTGGCAGACCCAGAGCTTTGCTGGGGCAGTGGTAGTCCTTGGTTTGAGGGAGGTAGAGGTGGAGAACTTATCCCCTCACATTTTTATTGATGGCTGGCGGGCTACTTTTGAACCCTTCACGGGCTACTGGTAGCCCCCGGTCTACCTGTTGGGCAGGCCTGATTTATAGCACTGACTGGCACCTTGTTTATAGCTCTTGCAGGGATGGATCCTTAACTACAGTAAATGATGATCAAAAGCAACCTTTAGAAAGCAAAGCCCCTTCAGGGAGACTTCGGGAAGGATCTGACATGCCCGGCAGAGTGAAAATTAGACAGGAGCTGCCTGTAACCTTTGAATTGGGAATCTCTGACAAGCGAGAACCGTGGTCTGCACAATAAACAGGGAGGATGGATTTCAGTACGCAGGACCCGTTTCGCTGATATCTACGAGGTCCGATTCCCTACCATTTAGCAACATGCTCTGAGGACGTCTCACAGATGTCGTCTGTGGTGGTTCCCTAGCTGGGACAACCCAAGGGAGGCATCACACAATTGCTCTTGCCTGTTCTCTGCATCTCCTGTCTGCCTCCCTGTGCCTGTGGGATTTCTTGATGAGTGCACTGAAAAGCCAAGGCACGCTGCATTTTTCACACAAATCTATGCTGCCAGTGTGTGTCATGGACTTGCTCTAGCTGACTGCAAAGGGTGAGTCCTGTCAAACATAATACTATCTAGAGATGGGCACAATTTTTTAAAAAAAATGGCATTTCGTTTGTCGTTTGGAGGGTCCATTTCAGTTCGTTTCTGTTTTTCGTGAATTTTTGCAAAAAATTTGTTTTCGTTTTCGTTCGTTTCATTACCATTTCGTTACAATTCATTTCAATTTTCTGTGATTTTTTTTTAGGATTTTAAGCAATTCACTTATATTGCAGTAACAGAAACAAAACGCACGACAAAATTTCCGGTGTTTCTGTTCGTTTCGTATCATTTTAGAGACAAAATTCATTTGTCGTTTCGTTGCGTAATGAAACAAAAAACGAAAACAGAAACAAAAACTTGTTCTTTTTGTGCCCATCTCTAATACTATCCCTTTAAACCCAGGGATGTTGCTATGTCTTTGGGACCGAGTCCAAGACTTTTGTAACAAATCCCAAGTCCAAAGCCTGACTCTTTGGTCCCAAGTCCCAAGTCTTCATCTTTGGTATCAAGTCCCAAGTCTCAAGTCCCAAGTCTTTATTGCCAAGTCCAAACCTCTAAGTCCAAGTCCCTAATAAAAACAATCTTCCTCCTGCTCAGAAAAAAGGGTGAGGTTGGATGGCTTTTGCGTCACAGTTAAGACCAATTCATAGAAAAAAGACTCTGAGTTGAGTTACCTGTATGACTTAAGTTTGAGTTGACAGCATGAGACGCAATCTAATCCCCACCAGTCCTGACGCAACCCACCTTCTGCATAACACAGACCTCTTTTTATTGTGGGTTGGGTTGGATTCCTAACCTTCACAATAAACAGGAAATTTACTGTAACAGGAGATAAGATGACACGTGCCAAATCCTTGAAAGGTACCCATACAGACGAGGGGTAGGATCTGTTCTCAGTCATCTCAGAGTGCAAGATGCATACTAATGGGCTCAAAAAGTATAGGAAGCCAGGGGGGAAATATTTTTAACTGTTAGAGCAGTATAATAATGGAACCCATGACCTCAGGAGGTGGTCAGCGCTCCAACCTTGGAGGCATTCAAGAGAATTGAGCTCTTGATTTGTATTCCTGCCTTGAGCAAGGGGTTAGACTTGATGGCCTTGTAGGCCCCTTCCAGTTCCATCATTTTATGATTCGATGATTCTATGTCGATCCTTCACTCATCACAAGAACTCAGCAGGAAGGGGCTCTCCTTTTTTCCAATGAAGTCTCTCCCCCACTCCTCAATTAGATATGCTTCCACTTGAAGAAGGAAGCACACAATCAGGGAAAGCCAAGATAAGATGATTCGTAATTTTCTGAGGTCTGTGTGGGTATGGGGGGGGGGGGAAGCGACCGCCGTTTGTTCAACTCCCAGCCTACTATCTCCAGGCGCACACTCTTCTGCTTTTGATGAATGGTTCTTTTGAAAGTCCTCCTGCCTGTTTCCACTGGATAATGAATTCTGTCACTCTCAACCGGGCCTCTTCAGAGCCGCGGAAGGGACTTTGCATGCCGATTACACCAAAGCCCCCTCCCCCCGGGCGTCAGTTCCGATTACAACAAGAACCTCATCGGCACGCAGAAATTCTAAGGCACTTAACCAGCTTGGGCATCTTTCAGCGAAGCCACGAGGACATAATGCTGTCATTCCTTTGACAGGACGTCGAAAAGGCCCTGGGACGGCTCCGCCAGCACGGCAGATGCTCGGAATGCAGGGGGGGGGTGGCGGCTCCGCAAATCCCATCAGGGATGTACCGGATCTACGAGATGATGGGCAACATCGACAAAATAAACTCTCCCCAGGGGCGTTTTGCCTCATCAGCATCTTCAGGTCATGGGCGCGCCACGAGCCACTGCTGATTGCCAGCCCGGAGGGAAAAGGCAGGCAAGATTCAAGCAGGTTGCCGGCTTAAGCATGTCTCCTCCAGTACACCCTCATGAATCACCTTATCTTCTCTCTAAGGGCTCTATCCCACGTCCCTTTAAATGCAGATCAAATTTGAAGATAAACTGTGTCCAAAAATGTCGTCCCCACGGCCACCGGGCTTTTTCGAAAAAAAAAAGAAAAACCCCCCCCCCCCCAGTAATGCCCCCCTTAAGTGAGGTTTCCAAGACCTACTGGAGAAGTAGGGAATGTTTTGCCTCACTTAAAAATCCACCTTTTTAAGAGGCAGACATGTGGGAGTGCATATCAGGCATGTCCAAACTACGGCCCTCCTGATGTTTTGGACCACAACTCCCAGAATTCTAAGTTTAGATTGCCAATGGCAAAGGACTGTGGGAGTTGTAGTCCAAAACATCTTCAGGGCTGAAGTTTGGACGTGCCTGGCGTAGATGATCTGGGTTTCTTTTTTTCCCCTCAGAGGGCCAACTGGTTGTTCCTGGGGTTGGTCGGAGCTTTTTTTTTTTTTTACACCATTCCCCCCCCCCCGCAGCACCAGCCAGCTGGTCTTCCAGCTGGTCTGGTGCTTTTTTATTTTTATTTTTAAATTTCTTCCCACCCCCAGCACTGCTCAGCTAGCTTTTTTTTAATACCTTCTTCATGGGAACTGCTATCCCACATTTTCTGTCACATGATCAGAGGAAGAAGAAAAACTGGACCTTCAGAAGATCAGGCTCTTCCCCAGGTGAGATAGCAGCCTAAGCCTCATCAGTAATTTTCTGCCTGGACAGGTGGATGGTGAGGAGACCATAGCTTCATCTCCTTCAAGCGTGTGGCAGTGGTGAAGAAGGCCAATTCCATGCTAGGGATCATCAAAAAGCGGATTGAAAGTAAAACAGCCAACATTATAATGCCACTATACAAAACGATAGTAAGGCCGCACCTGGAGTATTTCTGGACATCACATCTCAAAAACAGACATAGTGGAACTGGAAAAGGTACAAAAGAGAGTGACTGAAATGATTACTGGGCTGGGGGACTTCCCTTATGAGAAAAGGCGCTTGAGGGGGGATATGATTCAGATGTACAAAACAATGCAGGGCATGAGTAAAGTGGATAGAGGGACACTTTTCTCCCTCTCACACAAAATACCAGAACTAGGGGACATCCACTCAAATTGAGGGCTGGGAGAGAGAATAGACAAAAGATTTTTTTTTAACCCAGCGTGTTCTTAGTCTGTGGAACACATTTCGTTCACAGCAACCCATGGTTTCTCATGATTGAAGAAGGATCTGTTGTGGCCTATAGGATGATCTGAAAATGTTTGCTGCACTCCAACCTCCATCAAACGTCTGTAGCACGGTCCCAAATGCCTCTCCCTTTTTAGCATCCAGCTTGAACATCAGATATTTCTCACTTCATATAAGTTAAATGCCTTTGCTTGCATGAGAAATCACAACAAGGGTCCTATAGACACTTCACTCCTTGACATCCCCTTTCCTAAGAACTGAAAAGTACACTGAATGTTGTATTTCTCCATTGTTCTTCACTGGCAACTGACTGAGTGCTTTCTGGCCTGGGACTTTCATCTTCCAGCACTATCACTAGATTTAATTTTGGATTGTCTCATCATAGGGGTTTCATGGCAAGGAAAGTTTGGTTGGGGCTTACCACTGGCACCTTCTGTGCAGTACTAACAAGAGTTTGACTTTCAGTGAAAGATTATTTTTTTTTTAAAAAAAGCCTGCCTTCCACCATTTTTAATGGTTGCCTTTCTACAGGAAAGCAGGAAGAAAAGCTGTTTCCAAAGCTTTGATTAATAACATCAGGGAGGATTCTGTGATGGAAAATGCCAGGAGATTAAATTGCCCTAAATCACCTGCTGTCCTCCATCTAATAGAGATCTCAGCAATGTTGCTTATGTAAGAGAAGAGAATAATTGAGTCTTAGAGGCATCAGGAAGGAATGTAACAAATTATACTAATTCGCCCAAAGACGAGACTCGATGTGGGTGGGGTGCTAATTCTATCAAACAGACACCTAGGTAATGGCATAATCATAGGCGACCTCTCCAGGATCTATGCCAAACAGTGAGAGAAACATGATATATTAAAAAAAAAAAAAAACAACTCCCCAGTTGTTCTGTGTGAAATTTAAGAGGATGGGGTGGTGAAGGGTAAAACAGAGATAATCATTTTTAGCACACATGCTGGCTGCCCTATTTTCTCTCACACGTTTTTAAATAAGATAAATGTAAATCCGACAATGTACATTTCTAGCTTATTTGCCAAAACACATTCGTCTCCAATGTGAAGGCCTTGTCAGCTTTAAAGCGCTCATGAACCTTGCCTCTTAATTAACTACTGATCTTTCTTTTATGATTTTACTTTCTCCAGTGCAGGCACCCTTTCACTCTCAGCCCAGATAAGTAGATTCTCTTACATTCACTCTCTCTCTCTCTCTCTCTCTCTCTCTCTCTCTCTCTCTCTCTCTCACACACACACACACACACACACACACACACACACATGCACACACACACACACACACATGCACACACACACACACACACACACACACACGTGCACACAGACACACGTGCACACACACACACACTACCCTCCCTTAGACCTCTCTGAGGGTATTTGTACACAACCCCTAAACTCCACCGCAAATGGCTCCCAGCTCCGGAGCTTAACATTGTTTCCCCACCAGCTCCAGAGTTTACAGATAATTAAGTATGACCACGACCACCTAAGTGCGTCCCAGCACACTTTTCAGGTACCTGCTCTCCGGAGGTGAACATTCCTGATGTGGATATAACGTAGTGACTGCCGGACTCTCCTTGCTTCTGTTTGTTCTTTTTTTGCCCCCCGCCCCTTTAAGAGATCTGGATGCAGTGCCCGGACGGCAGAACGGAGGTGAGCGGCATTCTTTTCTTCCTTTTTTTCTCCCTCCCCTCACGCAGCCAGCAGCCAGGAGTGTGGAGGGGGTGGGAACGCAGGAACAGCGACAAACCCCTAAGATCTCTGGTCCAAATTTAAGTGGCCAGCAGATCTTAGGGGTCATGTGAAAAGGCTCTGATTTGTATTCCCCCACTGAACAGTGGGCTGGACTCCACAGTCATATACAACCCTTCCAATTTCATGATTCTATGATGTTTCCAAACTCATCTCTCATATGCTTTAGGGGAGAGGGAAAGATGACACATCAGAGGCTGCTTCCTGGTTGGAGTTTCTCCCCATGCGAGATCAAGCAAGGTAAGACAGTGGTTGATTTTTCTCCGAAGGGTGGGACTGTGATCCGAACACCAGCTGTGCTGGCATGTTTCGTTTCGTAACCAGTCCCGTTCTGAAACTCCCATCTCTAGTAAGTAGTGATTCCTGGCTATATGTATGCATTCATCCTTTGCTCCCTTGACTCAGTCCGCAAAAGTTGAACCTACTGGGGCCTTCCCATCTTTGGTTGCTGGTGCAGCCCCTTTCTTGTGAACAGTGGGGAGGGCTCAAGCATGGAAGTGGAGAGGATATCCTTTGGACATGCCTGGGAATCAGGATTCCACCAGACCAGGTTGCCACCTCACTTTTTCCTGTAGGGCAGTGGTGACGAACCTTTGGCATGCCAGATGTTTTGGACCACAGGCTCCCACAGTCCTGTCATTGGCAATAAGGGCTTAGAATTCTGGGAGTTGTGGTCCAAAACATCTGGAGTGCCAAAGGTTAGCCCCCACTGATGTAGGGGGTCAATGAAGCTAGGGCATATTTGCAAATGTATTTGGAAATTCGTTTGATGAGAATGTGCATGCCACAAATGAGTTTTTTGAGCTCTCAGGGGGAAAAGCTCCTTCTTGGATTGAAGATGTTCAGAGAAAGTTTGCCATTACTGCCCCAGACATCAGTCGGTCAATGGAAAAGTTTGCACTTCACTGTATCATTTCGATTGGGCTGAATCCACTAGCTTTGTTTTTCTTTCAAACAACAACAACAGACCGATGAAGCTGTTTGGATGAACAGCGAAACGTTTCTATCTCTCAAAAAAGAAGTCCAGTAGCCATGACTCAACACCCAGTTAAATGCACCTGGATGACTGAGAATCTTCACAGACGAACAACAACAAATAGCAGCCAAAATCCTATTGCTAGTATAAGGGGAATGTCATGACATTTGCAGGTACAGTGGACCCATGTATAGCAAACGGTTTGTACAACATAACATTTGTACAACATTAAAAATTCCAGAGATAGGGGAAATTTGCTTAACAGAATCACTTATGGGGCAAATCCGTACAACATAAAAATGGGATCACTCTGTTTTCAATGCATTCCTATGGGAAACTTGTATAAAGGAAAATTTGCTTAACATTATTTCATTTAGCACACATTAATTCCTTTATACAAGGTACCACTGTATCTACACATTATAAAATCAGTGAAGACGGAGGCCAAAGTCCTGTTACATAACATTAACTTTCAGGTGCAATTTGCCCCAAGTTAAAAAATCACCATAGACATTACAAGTTGAACACTGAGTTACACAACTGAGTCTGCAAAGCACTGTGTCTCTTGCAATTTTTTATCTTAAGGTCATTCGCCTCCATTACACTATTTTTGTGTTACTTCAACATAACCAGGCAACAAGATTTGAGCTCTCCTCCATCATTTACGGTGACCAGTAACACAACTTGCAACAAAGCACGTCCACACTGACTTTGTTGCTTGTAGCACCTTGTCATGAAACCTCACGCTATTTGAGATATGCCAGAAATTTTCGCAAGACAATAATTCTGAGTGTGCTGTGTACTTGGTTTCTTAAAAGGAAAGAGAGACATATGTGAGTCCTTGACAAGGAGAAAAAGAAACAAAACCTCTTTCTTAGTTTTTTTTCTCCTGAAGTTATAGAAAATTTCTCAATAAGCTCTTCCCTGGAATGGAAAAAGCCTACAATTGAAGTCAACCAAAAAACTTAGCAAATCTTCCATACATTCCACCTAGAATAAATCCACTGAAATTGGATTCAGTTGAAATCTGTTGAAATCACACTGACTTCAGTAGGTCTACTTTGAATGTAACTCCTTCTACCAATCAATCAATCAATCAATCAATCAATCAATTAATCAATCAATCAATCAATCAATCAATCAATCAATCAATCAATTTTTATTACAGTCATATGACCCGTTCAGATAGAAAAGAAAAAGAGAGACAACAACAATAAAACAGTACAGTGAGAAGATAGAGATTGCAACTATAAAAAAAAACTATACATTGGTCAAATTTCTGCCAGTAACGCTGCCCTTCTGTGGATTACAGCTAAGAAAAATTTGGCAACCTGAGTTGTTATGTAAGAGTTCTGGTCCGAGAGGCAGTATGCGACCAATCACTTTTCTGAGTTACTTGAAATCTATGAATCAAAGAGATAGATCAAGTCTCTCCAGATATTTTTAATCAAAGATGCAATGTAAAAGAATATTTGATAGAAAATCAGGGACGTTACATATATAGACGAGGATTGGTGCAAATGATGTACTGGAGAGAAATACATTAGATAGAAGGAGTTGTATCTGAAGTATTCCTCTCCAGTACAATATTTGCACTGGTCCTCGTCTGTATAACTTACAACAAAATATAGGGTTTGTCTTCTCAAAGTTGTCTTGATTGCTTCTTTTTCCTACCTCTTCCAACTCTCTACATTGCAATGTGTTGTGAGGATGTCCAAATTTGTATGTCCCCTGCTGCAAATCCAGACAACCAACTGACATGCAAACTAACAACTGGACAGAATTCCTTCCTTCCCTCCCTCCCTCCCTCCCTTGGATACTGTGCTGATTTGTACTGTGCACTACTCTGGAGGTTTTACATCTGAAGTACCGTAAAACATAAAATGATTCACAAATGATTTCTTACAAAGCAAACCACAAATGTACGCAAACACAATGGCAGTTGTCTAATAAATTCTGTGCCAAGCAAGAATTATCAGAATCGGAAGTCTATAAAAACCTAAAGAAAGGATGCTGCTCTCAAAGGCTTCATTAACTCAGGCTTGCTTTAAGCATCCTGTGAAAGACTGGGAGGGGACAAGATAGGCACAGATCCACCAAGGGAGGAATTCAAAAGGACTGGGGGTGCTACCAAGAAGGCCCTGTTTTGTGTTGATGACTTCTAGGTCTCCTTTGGGAATGCCAGGACCCTGCCTGTCACAGAACCTGATTCTGAGGGGTTAAATGGTGAAGAGCTGCTGGAGGAGCCTTGCAGCTCAACTCAGCAGGCAGCTGGGTCTGATGACTCAGCTGAAAACATATCTTCTCCTCCTAGAAGGGCCATGAGCAGGATTCTGCAAAGACATGCTACCAGGAGGGCTAGGGAAAGGGTCTTTGATGCTAGACAGGGAATCAGGGCAGCAAGCCCTGAGTACTAGCAGAAGCCTTTCCAGGAGTAAGGGTGTGTTCCCTGTTTTGGGATAAAGCTGGCAAGCTTGTCTTGAGCTCTCTGTGGGAGCAACGCGTCATTTGAACTTGCAACCACGTTCCTGTCTGTGACCTTGGCTCTGTTTCCTGATTTCGGACTGGCTTCCTGGACCACGGCTTGATCTGTTCCCTTGGGTTTGGCATCTGGTTTCCGTGAGATATTCTGGTTTTGACTTGGACTGTTAATTGCTGGGAGTTGGATTCTGTTATTTATCTGGCACTTGATTGTTAGCAACGGACTTGAACTTGCCTGGCTTTCCACTAAAGATCTTGCCAAAGAACTGAACCCTGTTTGTGTGTGTGCTCTGTGTGCGGGGCTTGACAGGGAAGCCAACCCAAAGGAGCACAACCTGGAAGGATCAAGTGGCACAGCTGGATAGATACTCAGGAAAGATACTCGGACAAATCTCCTTCTTTGGAGGTTTTCAAACAGAGGCTGGATGGCCATCTGTCGGGAGTCCTGTGATGGGGGTTCCTGCATGGCAGGGGGTTGGACTGGATGGTCCTTGAGGTCTCTTCCAACTCTATGATTCTAAGTAATAAAGCCCCAAATTGTGGAGGGCTTAATAAGTAAGAACCAACACCTTTATATATGGAAGAAAACCAACACCTTCTTCATTTAAAGATGCCCACTCAAATTTCATGTCTGAAGCTAGACGATAAGTTTTGTGATATCTTCTAAGGAAAAGACCTTCCTTGCAGCCATGCCAGCCACAAGGCCATGGACTTGCACAACACTGGCTCTTCAGCTTGAATACGGAGATGAGCACCGCCCCTAGAGTTGGACACGACTAGCACGCATGTGCAGGGGGAACCTTTACTGTTACCGTTACCTTTTTTACTCAAATTTCACATCTAAAGCTAGATGATAACTTTTTGTGATATCTTCTATGGAAAAGACCTCCAAGAGCCCAGATTTTATTTGAAAATGGGGAAAAAAAGAAAATGAAAAGAAAGAGTGGAAAAAAGAAAGAAGAACTTAGAGAATTTAATTTACTCTTGGATTTTGCTCATCCTTTTTTATATGCAGTAATAAAGGAAGTTCTTTACAGGCGAATTCAGTTCCTCTTCTGTGGCTACATTGTCATCAGGAGTTTTAAATGAGTTGTTGGATTAGTGGCGACAAATACTGCACCACAAAGTTATTACATTTTTTTCTCCCCTGAGACTCACCCTGTCTCTATTCATGCGGGCATGACATTCCAATTTACAAAATGGGGGGTGGGGAGTCTAAAAACACAGCCGGTACAAAATTCCCCTTACTGGCCTGGATTCTGACAATTAAACTGCAAATGGGGAAGACAGATCTCTGCTTCTCCTCTGTCAAAATTTTGATTTTTGTTACACACACACACACACACACACACACACACACACACCAAGCTCAGATGAGGGAAGAACATTGAATGTGGTAAGGTTTGCCCTTCATGGCTATGGTGAATGATTAATTTCACGGCAATTTGTTTCATGAAAGTACAGGCCTCTCAAGAAAAAACTCCCCTTTTGAAGAGTGGGCCTTAAGTACACAAGGACATAAGAACAGCCTTGCTGGAACAGGCCATCACAGCCCATCCAGTCCAGCGTTCTGTCTCACACAGTGGCTCACCATTTGCTTCAGGGTATTCCCAAGCAGATGTCTTCAACTGCTTAAGATTCCAAGGAAGAAGGAACGAAGGGAGGGAAGGCGGAAGGGAAGGAGGGAGGGAGAGAGAGAGAGAGAGAGAGAGAGAGAGAGAGAGAGAGAGAGAGAAGAAGGAAAGAAAGAAAGAAAGAACGAACGAACGAAAGAAAGAAAGAAAGAACAGATTTGGTTCTGAGTGAACAAAGCTTCTGTAACAATCTCTGCCACTAATACTACCACTATTAACGCTCTATCATTTTCCAGCACTTGCAGTCATACAAAGAAGCCAAGAAAAAGCAATTTAGCCAAGATGGGTTCCACAGACTCATTTTCCCCATATTTCCTCCCAGGGCATCCCTTCCAGGCACGTCACCACCTCGACTGCCCTCCTCTGGACAGGCTGCCAACATCCTTCTTCCACTGTGGTGCCCAGGTGAGATCCAACCGAGATGTCAAGGGAATGGTTGTGAGGGGGTTGCAGTGGCGGGGGCCCCGAGGAAGCAATTTAAGCCCTCCAAGACCTCCCTGGAAGGCCTTCTGGACTCGGAGGACACCAGAGCTCAGGCAGGAGAGAGTTGTTGGCCTGCCAAGGAAGGAGAAGCAGCCGAAGGGGGATAGTCACACCTGAACCAGGAAGAGGGGGCAAGATTGTGTGAACAAGTGGGGGCTATAGGGCTGGAGGAAGTGTGTGTGTCTGTCTGTGTGTGTCTGTCTGTGTGTGTGTGAGAGAGAGAGAGAGAGAGAAACTGGAGTCTCAGGAAGTTCTTGAGAAGAAGGCAACTAGATCATCAGATCTGCTTCGATTTGTAACTCCTGCCTTGAGCAAGAGGTTGGACCTGATGGCCTTTTACACACCTTCCAACTCAGTTATTCCATGATTGTATCGTAATGGCGACAAACACCTGTAGGAGCCTCGTGGCGCAGTGGTTAAATGCCTGTGCTGCAGGTAAAACTGTGCTCAGGACCTGGGATACAATCCCAGGTAGAAGGCTTATGGTTGACTCAGCCTTCCATCCTTCCGAGGCTGGTAAAATGAGTACCCAGCTTGCTTGGGGGGGGGGCAATGTGTAGCCTGCATACTGTAATTAAACTGTTAATCACCCAGAGACTACTTGAAGTGGTATGGGGCAGTATATAAACCAGGGGTGCCCAAACTTTTTGTAAGGAGTGCCAGATTTGATGGCTGAGTATGTGTCAGGCGCCGGTTGTGCACGCGCGCCTAGCTTCACAAGGTTCCCGGTGATGCCGGTGGTGGCGGCCCGCCCGCAAGCCACCCCCACGCACGCACCCAGCCCCACAAGCTTCCTGGCGGTGCTGCTGGTGGTGGCCAGCCCCTTCGCCCGCCTACCCAGTCCCACAAGCTTCTGCTCACCGGCCGGCCGGTCGGCCCAGCCCGTCAAGCTTCCCAGCGGTGTCAGTGTTGGTGGAAGTTTTTTTAAATAAAACATGGGGCGAGCGAAGGAGGGAGGGGCGGGCCAGCCAGCCATGGGCGACTCAGAATGCACTGACGGGCCGGATTTGGCCCCCGGGCCGGACTTTGGGCAGGCCTGATGTAAGCAGAACACTTGGCTTTCTAATGCTGACCCTTCCTGAGTGCATTGAAGGACTGTACTTCTCTGGTGTAGAATTTCCTATTCCCAAGTAAGATCGCGGTCATACCTGCTTTTTCTCCGTAGTTTCCCTTCGGCTAACTGTGCATAAAAAGATTGCGTCCTAACCGTGAAGAGAAGTAAATTCTGGTCCCGCCCGACCACGCCCCTTGAACAGTAGTTTCAGCGAAGTTTCAATAACCACCGCCAGGGGCTGGATTTAGAAACTCCGCTCAAAAATGCTTACTTATTTGCTTCTGTAACCACGACAGGATACAGAAAATACGCAGTAAAATCAGTTGTTCCCCTTTTTCGACAGCTTCCCGTGGAAGAAATGCAAAGTAAACAGCTAGAGACAGAACCAAAATAGGAAAATACAACACAGAAGAGAGGGCAAAGTTGTTGTTGTTGTTGTTCAGTCGTTAAGTTGTATCCGACTCTTCGTGACCCCATGGACCAAAGCTCACCAGGCCTTCCTATCTTCCACTGCCTCCAGGAGTTTTGTCAAATCCATATTGGTTGCATCGATGACACCGTCCGACCATCTCATTCTCTGCTGTCCTCTTTTCCTTTTGCCTTCCATCTTTCCCAACATCAGGGACTTTTCCAAGGAGTCCTCTCTCCTCCTGAGGTGGCCAAAGTACTGGAGCCTCAGCTTCAAAATCTGTCCTTCCAGTGAACATTTGGGGTTGATTTCTTTCAGGATGGATAGGTTTGATCTCCTTGCAGTCCAGGGGACTCTCAAGACTCTCCTCCAGCACCACAGCTCAAAAGCACCGATTCTGCGGCGATCAGCCTTCTTTATAGTCCAGCTTTCACTTCCATACATCACTATTGGAAAAAACCATAGCTTTGACTATCCTGACACTATCTGCACATTAAAAACCACGTGACCGCCCGAAAAAAAAACATGCATATAATTTATATATGCAGAGAACGCTGGTGTGACCACAGCTAATATGACAAAAAATGTTTCACAAACAACTCTCGTTGGCGCCTGGTGCCTTTGTCTTGGAAAAAACGGGAGGGACTTCTCCGATGAGAAACACGGAACGAGGCTGAGTCGGGACTAAAATGATGACAACAGGCAACTCATAGCCAGCCTGTGCATCAGAGGAAAGCTAACATGTGAGCTTATAGCTTGCGACAGATGCAGTATTGGTTTAAAAAGGAGGGCAGGAAAAAAGAACGGAACCAAGAAATGTCAGGGAAGGCAAGGGATGAGCCTGATAGGACCTGATGCTGCCGTTCGCCTCCACGCAACCAAGACTCGCTAGGTAGAGGCGTGTACCAATGTCCGTCTGTGGCAGCTTGCAGGGCAGGGAGACATACATAGGTGTGGGGGGAAAGCCAGCCCCCCTTAAAGTGTAGTGCGGTTTAGAAATAACTGGAGTCTGCAGACTGATATCTGGGCAAGATGGAGAATGTTCTTTCTCTGCCGTGTGCCCCCCATGGCAATTGTTTTATTAGGAACAAAACTAGGTCACAATACGTGTGCATGAAGCCACATCTAGCTGATACCATTGGCCAAGCCACAGATAACTAAGACAATAGCACTTGTATTCCTAGAGCATGCGCAGAGTACATCATGACCTAAGCTTCTTTGGTATGGCACCTTGGCATGGCAAGCCTTGCTGATAATAGCTGGTACAAGCTAGTTTCATTAACCCATTAACTCCTGTTCTCCCACACATAGGTTGGACCACTCTGGGTTATGTGCAATTTTGGTAAAGCACAAATTTGCACTCCTTCCCTCTTTTCATCCTCTTCCACTGTGTGGAATGCCAAATGCAGAGCCATCCTCTGCATTCCTCAGCTTTAATTGTCTTTGTGACCCCCCGCTGCACCCAGTTTTCCTGTGGCGCATCTATTACCTTCTTCAAAGAAGACTAAGAATGGAACATCACGCTCCTATTAAATTATAATTTCAATTTTCCTCCAGGAAATTACATATTAAAACAAAACAAAACAGGGCATGAATGAGTGAGCATGCTGTACATTTGGAAACCATTTATGTGACATAAAACACTTCATCCCACCCCCATGCGCACATGCCCCATTCCCTTTGCAGTGCTTGTTAGGTACTACCAAAAGCCAGAAAAGATCCCTGCTACGTCTGGCTAATTGAAATAGAGCTTAAATATGAAAGGGAGATGGTGAAGCACATCAAAGATAAGTCAGGGATCCTGCAGCTCTCCTCTAAGAAGAGCAAAGGCCCAGATAACATCCTGGCATCCGGGGGGTCAACCTGATTTGAAATGACTGCAATGAGTGTTGGAGACCCATGAGTCTTCTTCTCACATGCTTGCAAATCCCCTTATATTTTTGTAGCTTTGAAAAGGAATGTTTAGAACCCCCCACATGGGTTTTTTGAGACAAACCATTCTGAGGGAGTCCACTTCACTTGCTTTCATAGCCCTCCAACAATGTGCGTGTGTTGTGTCATTACAAGTCGTGACTGACTCTTTGTGACCCCATGTCCATGGAGTTTTTCTTGGCAGGAATACTGGAGTGGTTTGCCCATTCCTACTGCAGGTGCCTACAGCACCTGGTATTTCCTGGTGGTCTCCCATCTAAGTACTTGTTAGTCTGTGGAACTCCCTGCCATAGGATGTGGTGATGGCATCTGGCCTGGATGCCTTCAAAAGGGGATTGGACAGATTCCTGGAGGAAAAGTCCATCACAGGTGACAAACCATGAGGGAGATGTGTAATCTCCAGGCTTAAAACCGGGGTACTTCAAGGTCCAGAGGCAAGGGAGTGGTATCAGGAGACAGAGATCTAGTCTCGTGCACTCCCAGACACATCTGGTGGGGCCACTGTGAGATACAGGACGCTGGACTAGATGGGCCTTTGGCCTGATCCAGCATGGCTCTTATGTTCTTATGTTCTTAACCAGGCCTGACCCTGCTTAGCTTCCCAAATCAGGTGGGATTGGATGCGCTTAGGCATCTAGAGGCCTTCAAGAGACAATGGGACAACCCTGTCAGATCTGCTTTGATTCGGATTCTGGCCTTGAGCAGGGTATTGGCCTCGATGGGTTTGTTGGCTCCTTCGGATTCCATGAATCTCGGGTTCTAGATCAGTTCACTTCCATATGAAAAGCTGCCTTGGAAATTCCAATGACGGACTAGGTAGGATGGGCATTATCTGAAGAAGCAACACATGCCTCATCAGGAAAACACCCTTTCTTATGACATGTGTGTGTGTTTAGATGGATGGTGGTCCATCACGATTGGAAGGGCCATTTGTGCGGGTGGGTACTTGTAATCTACACCCACTCTGGACACCCAATTTGAATTCCCCCAGTCAGTAGGTTTCTGTTATAAGGAGACTCTTGTCCTAAGAGCAAACAGTGCTGCCTTTTCTGTCTTTCCCGAAGAGTTGCCATCTCCATTTTTTTTAAAAAGGAAAGGAGAATTTATTTCAGTTCTCTTTGGAAATAGGTCACCACTTTGGAGTATTTTTAGAGAACCCTTGGAAAAAGATCTCTCTGCTAAACCCCCTGGACAGTTCTGAATTGACTTGTAATTTTGAGTACATCCTATCCAATGGACTTAAAGGCCATCTTTTTTCTTTTCTCTCCTTCCTCTTTTCTGCTCATGTTCCATTTCAAGCAACACACTTATCTCAGTTCACACAACACTAAGCACCCTCCAACCCTTATGGATATTTTTCAATTCTAGGGACGGACATACTGAGGTATGAACAATCCTGTGGGCTGAGCTTTCTCGGGGCTCAAATTGGCACCAAAAATTTATTTTTATAATGTATATATGTATATGTATTAGACATGGGCACGACTCGGCGAAAGTTTTGTTTCCGTTTCCGTTTGTCGTTTCCGTTACGTAATGAAACAACAAATGAAAATTGAGCTGGAAATTGAACGAAATGAAACGACCCATGAAAATTGTGGTCGTTAGTTTCGTTTCCGTTACTGGTGGCGCACAATGAAATGAGCTGTTTTTTAAATGTTAAAAAACGCCCTGGACATTCATAAAAATGCAGCGATAATTATTTATACTGTCTGATAATATCTACCAGGGGGGTGGGGGGTCCTTAAAACGTGCATTTATGACTTTTCTTAGATCGCTGTATTTTTTTTCCTTTAAGGGGAGTTGGGGACATTGACCCAAAATGGCTCCCAGATGCCTAATATTCATTTCTTGGGTATTAAAACGCCCTGGACATCCATTAAAATGCAGCCATAATGCGAGAATTAGAGATGGGCACGACTCAGAAAAATTGTTCGTTTTCGTTTTCGTTTTCATCTAGGGGTCCATTTCGGCTCGTTTCCGTTTTCGTGAGCTAATTTTCAAAAATTTTCGTTTTCGTTTAGTTGTGTAACGAAAACGAAAACGAAAATTTTTTCGTTTCTTCCCATTTAGCTCCATTAAGTGCTTTTCCAATAACGAAAAACGAAAATTGGCTCGAAATTAGTCGTTTCGTTTCGTTTCCGTTCCAGTTTTGAGCCGTTTTTCGTTTTTCGTTTCGTTACGTAACGGAAACGAAAAACGAAAATGGAAACGAAAATTCCGCTAAGTCGTGCCTATCTGTAGCGAGAATTATTTGAAATTATTACCTACCAGGGGGTTGGGGTCCTTAAAACGTTTGGTTTTGTCTTCTCCCATCGCGATAAGGATGACAAAATGGATGTCGCCAGCCACTCCAGCCACAACATGGAGGCAAGCCATGTGATGGGATCATGTAAATTCTTGGAAAACGTCAACCAATAGCATGCCCAGGTTGCAGACTGGGCAGGTCTGGCAGCCACAGAGGGCATAAAAAGCTCTGGCAGCCCCCGGAAATGCTTTAAAATCGCGCAAAAAGCGGGTAAAAACGACAAACGAAAAAACGAAAAACAAAATGACAATTTTTTCAAAAATTTCGCGATAAACGGAAACGACCCGAAACGGACCCGTCCTGAAAAACGACAACTCGAAACATAATTTTTTCTGGTCGTGCCCATCTCTAATATGTATATGTATGTATGTGTGTGTGTGTGTGTGTGTGTGTGTGTGCGTGCGTGTGTGTGTGTGTGTGTGCAGGCATAGCCACGCCCATCACTAGGTC
>JAHTLZ010000204.1:2847396-2865178 GCA_023846285.1 Phrynocephalus versicolor | reverse complement strand
GATAGATAGATAGATAGATAGATAGATACCACTTGAGATTCTCCACACTGGGAAGAGCCAGTGATTTCCAGGAACACTGTTTGCAGATTTGGAGAAAACAAAATCAGGGGATAGGGGAGATTTTTTGAGTACCTGCAAGCAGTGTCCCTTGACCTGTGCAGTGGAGAATTGAAATACAGTAGGACCCCCCGTATCCACTGATTCATTATCCACTGATTCAGTTATCCATGGTTGGCAGAGGAAAAAGAATTAAATAATTCAGCAGGCACAAAGCAAGCTGTAAAGCAAGCTGTTGTCACAAATAGATTCTGCAAAGCAAGCTACTGTCACAAACACTGGCCATGAAGCAAGCTACTGTCTTAAAACAGCAGTCATAAAGCAAGCTACTGTTAGGAAACAGCATTTAGGGGGTGGGTGGGCAGATGTTCTTTCTTATCCATGGTTTTTATTATCCACGGGAAGGCCTGGAACCAATCCCCAGTGGATACTGGGGTCCTGCTGTAGTTGGGGGTTTTGTATATCTTGGTCCCAACAAAGACTACAGACAAGAAATCAAAAGAAGACAGATTTTCTGGAAAAGACCATAACACTGGGAAAGGCGGTAGGCAGCAGGATATGAGGAAAACCAAATGCGAGATGGATTAACTCCAGAAAGGATTTCACGGGCTTCACTATACAAAAGCTGATCAGGAGAGCCTAGGAGAAGACATTTTGGAGATCACTAATTCATAGGATCACCTTAAGTCAGGGGGTGACTTGATGACACAAAACAACAATGACAACCTCCCATCTAGAGCTTTTTTTTTTTTTTAAAGAGAAGTGTGCCTGAGATGCTGATCTCTCCCTTAAATACCTGGTTTTCAAAGTGCAGCTGAAAAGATTTCAGTCAAAGGATAATGATACAAGGGCTCCGATCTTAATTAGCTCAAAGCTCATGAGCGGCTATTAAAAGGATAATGGATCTAATAGGTATCATTAACAGATGCTCATGCAGTATCCCAAGGCAGGCCTGCAGCATTTTCCTCCTGCAGCTTGCGGTTGATCGGCATGCAGGAAGGGTCAGTCAAAATACCGATTGACCAGGGCAACAAAAAATGGGTTGGGATTAAATCGCTAGGCTCCCCCCTCCCCCATATTTTGACACATGCCTGCACAGTCAAGAGGGAAATGTCAAAAGCAGAAGCCTCTCCGGTGTTTGCGGCGAAGCCTTGAGAACTGTCAGACGTCAAGAGATTTGGGAATATTCATAGCTCAACAGCTCTTCAAATGGTGAGAGGGTGTGTGTGTGTGTGTGTGTATGTGTCCCTCCCAACACAAAGATGGACAGATGGAATTAATTATCACCATTTTTGCACATTTAGGAAAGACATCAGGATTGACACTTTAGAGCACTTTTCAATCCCACCTGGAGCCGTTTGGAGCGCCGAGATGTTAAGTACATGCGTGCGCGAGGAAATTGGGCATGCATGCACAAGGAACACGAGATAGACATGTTTTGCATGTAGAAGAGGTATGACAAGCTGCAGAACGGAGACCCCATCTATGCCACACTGGCATCTCTCAGAGAGAGAGAGAGAGAGAGAGAGAGAGAGAGGGAGGGAGGGAGAGAGGGGGGGTTCACTCCCTAAGACCTTAGTATTTCCTATCTAAAATCATCCCCATCCCGGGTCTGAGAAAAGTTCCTTTATGGGACTACGACTCCCACAATCCATTGCCACATGATGGGCTGGTGGAGGATTCTGGCAGTTGTAGTCCAAGGCTTCCACCCAACTGTGACAGACCAATCCCAGTCAACAGACTGAAAAAAAGACCTATAAAATGTCACGAGTTTAGCTTCCAACTTAAAAAAAAACTTTTAAAAAACCTATAATACACACTAAAAGATCAAGCTTTCGGTATGGCTAGCTGTCATGCCATCCTCAGGGTTACAAAAGAGCCAAAGTTGACTACTTTGCATGGTCATCTAGTACAGAACACATAAAATCATAGAATCTGTCAACAGAAAATACTGAATGGGCAGTTACATATAATATATAAATTAAATGTGTTTGCCACAGAGCAGTGCAGCAGTAACGTAGATAAAATGTCAGTATTGATATAAAGGGTTGCAGAGTTAGGCTAACAGGAAAACAATGACAATGAATAGAGTAAAAACTCATATATTCATATATACAGCAAAATATACACAGCATAACAACCAAGCATTATATACAATATAGCAAACAGACAAACAGAGTGTGGGGTAAACTGTTCTCACCATAACAGTCCCCAGTAACAAATGGCAAGCTAGTGCTTTTTATAATATTTAGCACTCATAAGATCTGATGCAATCACTAATTAACAATCTGATGCAATCTGATCTAACAATTACAAATCATGATGTTACAATCAGTTCCACCTGCACTTCATCACTTAACATGCCTGTGATTACTTATCTCTAACACTTGTGAATTAACATCATGACACTGCAGAATCTAACTGCCTCCATTTTACAATTCACTTTACACATTCTGTTAAATATACATAACATATGTTTTATCAACTTTTACATATCTTGACAGAATCATAGAGTTGGAAAAGACCTCAAGGGCCATCCGGTCCAACCCCCTGCCATGCAGGAACACCATCACAGTATTTCCGACAGGTGGCCATCCAGCCGCCTCTTAAAAAACCTCCAAAGAAGGAAACTCCACCACCCTCTGAGGTGGACTCGTTAATGTATTCTGCAAAATAGGAGCATGCAATGGAGTGAGCTTTTGCCTGTTTCTAATCCTGAAGATAGCATGATGGGTAGTCACACCGAAAGCTCGATCTTTTAGTGTGCATTCAGGTTTATCTGGAAAGGGTTTTTTTAAAACTTGGAAGCCAAACTTGTGAACTTTTTTGTAGGTCTTTTGTCAGTCTGTTACATAAGAACATAAGAAGAGCCCTGCTGGATCACGCCAAAGGCCCATCTAGTCCAGCTTCCTGTATCTCACAGTAGCCCCACCAAGTGCGTTTGGGAGCGCACAAGACTAGATATCTGTCTCCTGATACCACTCCCCTGCATCTGGCCCTTGAAGGACCCTGGTTTTAACCCTAGATATTACACCTCTCCATCATGGTTTGTAACCTGTGATGGATTTTTCCTCCAGGAATCTGTCCAATCCCCTTTTGTTGACTGGGATTGATCTTCCTCTCTGTTTCAGCAAGCTCCAAGAGAGTTGGAAAGGTATAAATCTAAAAACAAGGCCAATTTCAACATGATTTTATCTTTTTAATCATTTATGTTAACCGCCCTGAGTTCCCGTCCTGGGAAGAAGGCATGGTATATAAAAATAAAAATAAATAAATAAATAAATAGGATTCCTCAGCCTTGCTACTAGAAACCTCCGCTTCCACTTCAAACGTTGTGAAACTGGCTGGGAAGTCAGCTCTTTGCAACCTTGCTTTTCAAAAGAAGAGGGGCAAAGAGCAACTTGGCGTCTTATGAGGAATCTACTCCAGCTCAACTAGATGTCAAGGTCCACCGTGGGGAGATGCCTTGCATAAGCTGCATTCAACACTGTCCTTCAGACTTTTTGGGTTTGACCAACTCAGGGTATTTGTAGACAACCCCTAAACTCCGCTGCAAATGGCTGCCAGCTCCGGAGCTTACAATTGTTTCCCCACCAGCTCCAGAGTTTGCAGGAAATTAAGTGCGACCACGCCCACCTAAGCATGTCCCGGTGCACTTTTCATGTACCTGCTCTTGGAGGGTGAAAATCCCCAGATCCGGATGTAATCTGGTGAGTGCCCGGCTCTCCTCACTTCTGTTTGGGTTTTTTTGCCTGCCGCCCCTTTAAGAGAAGGAATCAGGATGACGACGGGGCTTTCCGGGCGGCTTCGGAGGTGAGCCTGCATTTTTTCCTCTCTTTTTTTCTCCCTCCCCTCATGCAGGCAGGAGCAAGGAAGTGCGGAGGGGTGGGGAGGCAGGAAGAGCAACGAACCCCCAAGATCTCTGGTCCGAATTTGTGGCCAGCGGATCTTAGGGGTCGTGTGAAAAGGCCCTCAGATGAGTACACCAGTTCAAATTCTTTCCAGTCTGGAGATATTGTGATAAAGGCGACTGTGCACTAAAACAAATCCCATTTAGACTACCGCAAAACGTCATGACTGGGGCTTTCTGGAAGACAGTTTCGAAGCATAAATTGGCTAAAATGGCCCAGCCGGGAGTCTTCACCAGAAACAGATCTTGTTGGCTTACACTGGTTGCTCATTCTTCTATGCTGTTGTCTGATACTGCACAATTGCTTTTATTTCCTTAATGATTATATGTTATTGTTGTCCAGGGTGTTTTAATGTTGTACTGTAAACTTCACTGAGAGAAAGGCATGTAAAGAACATAAAATAGATGTCTTTAACAAATGCATAACTAAACATAGACGAGGAGTTGAATGCAGTACAGTGACAACTCTGTGACACAAGGCAAATGAGATGAAGATAGCTAAGGCCTTACAGCAAGGTCTTGGAACTGTTTGTTTGTTTGTGTGTTTGTTTTGGATGCCAGAATCCATCAGCTGGTATGGCCAACAGTTGTGGTTAGACTGGATGGAGAATTTTCAGAGTTATAGTCTCTTAGCAGAGATGGGCTCAAACCATCATTTTAGTAGTAGTATGTGTCGGTTCATTTACCAGCTGATTGGTGCTTCCTGACCCCATCTTCCCCAGCAGGTGCCAACTCAGAGGCAGTGCCTAGAGAAGGCAAGACAGAGAAGTCAGGTGGCTGCCCCAGAGGGGGCAACTGCTGGAGGAGGCGGGGCTTTGGAGCACTGCACCCCTGTTTGACTGATGGGCCTGCTGCTACTGCTGCGCCACCAACCCGGGCCTCCTGGCTCCTCACTCATGGAGCCCTGACATGTTCCCCTTCTTGTCCTATTCCTCCCTGCAGGTGGAAAACCAACACAAGCTTAAACTCTGCTCCTCATGTTATGAGTACCTCTCTCTTCAAGGCCTTGGCTTCTGAACCACAGACTACTCTGGTTTGGGTACATGCCATGGACGGTTGCTCAAGTCCATTTCTCAGCTCTCAAATGCACAACCCCGGAGCTTGCAGCTGGGAAACCCACCCCCTCGGCCCCTCTTGTGCAGGCACCCCATCCTTCTGCTCTTGCGTCTCCAGTCTGACAGGAACAGTGGCTAAAGTACAGGCCTATTGATTAAACATCCTTTGCTTGCCCAAGAGTATAGATGCAGAGGCTGCAATAACCCGAGGTGGCAACTAATCAATGTGGCGGTACCCAGTGCTGCAGAACGCAGGGGCGGTCTGCCTAAAGCTCCGAGAGGGAACCGATGATGAGATTTTGGAGGGCTGACAAGCAAGCACCCCCAGAGCCTGGGAAAGTTCCTTGACAGGATCATGGCTCGTAGAACATCTCCGCCAGCAGGGCTAGTGGTCATGCTGGATAGAAGCTTTGGGCCATAACCTTCCAAAGAAGAAATGTTTGCTAACTTTGAGTATGCTTTATGACATTTATCAGGTATAGCAAATAGAAAATTTTACTCTCTTTTTAACTGCTTGCATTCTCTTGTACTTTAATATAATGTTTTTTTAATGCTGTATGATGTCCCTCAATCCCTTCTTCTCAATTCTTGAGCATGTCTTAATTGTACTGGACTGTATATTATCCCTCATTACTGAAAGCCGCCATAGGTCCTTTTCCAAGGACACAGGTGGGTCAAAAATACTCTAAAATAAATAAATAAATAAATAAATAAATAAATAAATAAAGCAAGCCACTTCTGTAGTTCCAGCAACCCTGAAACGGGTCATTGTACAGTTAGTCCGAACTGACGTAGCACATAATGGTTATTAAACAGTTTTTACCAGCTACCTTATAATATGCTAGTACAGTGGACCCTTGTATAACAAACAGCTTGTATAACATAAAATTCGTACAACATAAAACATTCTGGAGATTGGGGAAATTTGCTTAACATAATTGCCTATGGGGAAAATCCGTACAACAGAAAAATGGGATTACTCCGTTTTCAATGCATTCCTATGGGAATTTGTATAAAGGAAAATTTGCTTAACATAATTTCATTTGGAACGAATTAATTCCTTTATACAAGGTATCTCTGTACTTGTTTTGACATATAATGCCCTAAACGGCTTAGGACCTAGATACCCGAAGGACCGCCTCCTTCCATATGAACCTACCCGGCCTTTTCGGTGGCTGCCTCGAGGCTGGGATCCGCCTGGCACAAATGCTGATGATGTTTCGGTGCCAGGTAAAAACCTTTCTGTTTCAGATGTTTTTCAACTGACATAATACAAGGTACCACTGTATTATTTTTCATCCGAGCCCAATATCAGATCGAAAGGCATTTTATAGTGTTATCTTGGTACCATCTTGGTAGAGTTTTTTGGACCTTGCGTGCTGCCTTTACTAGGTTTGGCTGGGAGGGACTTTTCTGGTATGGAGTGACTGTCATTTCCCTCCTGCTTCTGATTTCAAATAAAGTCCCAACTTTTGGCTGAGACCTTTCTCTCTCTCTTGAGTCTGTTGGTAGCAGTCAGGAGTCGACTGAAGTCTGCTCTGAAAGCAGTCACATTTGCCAGTTTGTTGTTTGATTTGTTCAACTTTATGAAATGAAACATTTATTATTTCAAAACAAATTGTTGAGACTGTAAGTGCCAGTTAATGTGAAAAAGGGATGGACTATTCTGGGGAACTTTAAGCTATTTTACTCTGTGAGTCCTTGTACTTCTGCAGTGCACCAGAAGCCCCAGAAATAGATGGATTTCCAAGAAAATTTGCACCACCCCTTGCTGGCCATTTGAGGTGGCATGATCTGTGTGTGTATGTATGGGTGAAAACAAACATAACAAATTTACTCTAATGCCTAGCTCCTTATTTTAGTGGCCTGTAGTCTTCAAGCATAGACTTCCAGAGAAAACAAGAGCAGCTAATACAGAAAGTATTAGGTGCCACTTGAATCCAGAAGGTGACCTTTCAAAAATCATGAAAAACACTCAGGTTGAATCACATATTAAAGGAGATGAATATTTCCTTCCAGTATACTCCTTTCCCTCTGGATATGCATTTCCTTCAAACCTCGGTGACTGAGCACTCAGACTTGCCAAGGAAGCCCGGGTTTGCCTTTGTTGTTGTTGTGGTGGTGGTGGTGGTGTCATTCCAGTCGTGACCGACGGGAATGGTTGCCATTACAGCCATGGTTGCATGGAGGCTGTAATAGGGTTGAACATCATGCTACAATCAGGGAGACCCACATTTGAACCCTTACCGAGCCTTGAAACCTCTGGCGATCTCTCCGCATGGCCAACCCATACAAGTTTTTTTGTGAAAATAAAATCCGGAAAGGCAAGAGTCATGTATAATACCTTGAGCTAATTATGAGGAAAGGAAGGATAAGGATAAGGATAGACATAAGAAGCGACATCAATAGCCTGCCATTCAGAGTCATAAGGGGGCACAGTAAAGGCTTCTTTAGAGTGATGGGAGGGGGTGCGCAGAATCCAGCATGTAACGGTGGCTCTTCCAGGCAATGCAACCCGAGGACTGCGGCACGCAGAAATATAAAATGTGGCCTTGAAGTTGGCATCTCGGTGCTTCTAAGATGTAGCTCCCTTCTCCCTTACTTTCAATATTATTCAGAAATTCTGGCTATTTCTTTATTCTTCCTTCTTCCTGCGATGCCTCTAAGATAGCTATCTCCCTTGTATTTATTCAGTGCAGAACAGATTGATTTAAATCTTTGCCCAAGGTTATTTTCCCCCCTACTTTGCATTAATTTTAAACACATAAAAAAGAGGTTATCTGGGGCCAGAATGTCCCATTTTGGAAGAGGAAGGTCGGGGAAGATTCGGGTTGAGTTATAAGAATTATATATAAACCTGCTTCTCAGTTCTGGCACATCCTTTGCTCCTGCAATTCTTATATATACATATAAACCTTTTTTGCTATTCCAAGTGCAAATATCTACCGCGGTGATGAAATTTAGATTTCTCTCCTCCGCTGCAAGAGAAGGCACCAAATGTTGCAGAAACAGGGGATCTATGCAAACCCGATTAATAAAACCGTATTTGCAAAGACCCAGGGGTCTCTAACTTGTTAAGAGCCCTTGCAGACTTTCCTATTAAAACCAGCATCTGATAATTTAATCTGATGTGCTCCTGAATCAAACGAGTCAGCACTTCCTTCGCTCCCCTACGACACATTGTTACAGATGCTGGTGAGATCACATGACTAACTTTCATGATAATCAGGAAGCAGGAATAGACCCGCCATGTCCCAAAGGGTGTTACTCTGATTACTTCATTTCGCTCAGAGGTGATCCAGCAATGCTTCCAAAGCGGAAGGATCAGCTGACATCAGGCAGCCCTTGCCCGGGGAATCACCTAAATGTACATTCAAATTGTCTCATTCTTTGGGCAAGCTCCTTTGGTAACCGCAGAACCTGGACTGAATTGATGGTGTCTCCCTTCTGCACCTGGACCACCAGCGCCACCCATAAGAACATAAGAAGAGCCATGCTGGATTAGGCCAAAGGTTCATCTAGTCCAGCTTCCTGGATCTCACAGTGGCCCCACCAAATGTGTCGGGCAGCGCACAAGACTAGGTATCTGTCTCTTGATACAATTCCCCTGCATCTGGTCCTTGAGGTACCCCGATTTTAAGCCTGGGGATTGCACATCCATTTGAGTGTATGTCCCCTAGTTCTGGTATTTTGTGAGAGGGAGAAGAGCGTCCCTCTATCCACTTGACTCATGCCCTGCATTATTTTGTACATCTCAATCATATCCCCCCTCAGGCACCTTTTTTCCAAACTAAATAGCCCCAAATGTTTTAGCCTTTCCTCATAAGGGAGGTACCCCAGCCCAGTAATCATTTTATTTATGTATTTATTTATTTATTTATTTATATAGCTTGTATGCCGCCCACTACCCAAAGGTCTCTGGGCGGCTCACAATCAAAATGGACAATTAAAACATCAAAATACAACAAAATTAGAACAATAAAAACATGTAAATGCAATAAATACGATACATTAAAAACACATCACTAAAATTGCCATCAGGAACCACAATCATTAGTTAAAAACTTCTGGAACAAGAAGGTTTTTACCTGGCGCCGAAATGTTATTAATGTCGGTGCCAGGCGAGTCTCATTTGGGAGGGCATTCCATAGTCTGGGGGCAGTTGCTGAAAAAGCCCTATTCCTGCAAGCCACCCCCTTCACCTCCTTAAGGGATGGCTCTTCCAGGAGGGCTCCCTGACTAGATCTTAATTGCCGGGTAGGTTCATATGGAAGGAGGCGGTCCTTCAGGTATCTAGGTCCTAAGCCGTTTAGGGCTTTGTATGTCAAAACAAGCACTTTGAATTGGGCTCGGGCAGCAACTAGTAACCAATGAACGTTATACAGAATCGGCGTGATGTGTTCCTTGGTGGCCCTACCACTCACCAGCCATGCAGTAGTTGAACCAGTTGCAATCCCCGGACCATCTTCAAAGGCAGCCCCACGTAGAGCGCATTGCAGTAATCAATACGGGATGTTACCAGTGCATGCGTAACTGTCATAAGGCTCCGTTCATCTCGGTAGGGGCGCACCTGATATATATTGCACAGCCGGAGAAAGGCACCCCTGGCCACCGAGTCCACCTGGGCTTCCAAAGTTAGACCGGGGTCCAGGAGCACCCCCAGGCTACGGACCCGGTCCCTTAGGGGGGAGTGCAACCCCATCCAGGACAGGGAAGTGGCCCTCTAGCCTGTCTGACGAAGCACTCACTAACAGCACTTCCGTCTTGTCTGGATTGAGTTTCAATTTATTAACCCTCATCCAGTCCATTATCTGGTCCAGACACAAGTTCAGAACAGAAACCACCTCACCTGGATTGGTGGAGAACGAGAGGTAGAGCTGAGTATCGTCAGCATATTAAAAAGACTATGTCTTTTTAAAGATGTGGTGACCAGAATTGTACACAATACTCCGGGCGCGGCCTTACTATCGTTTTGTACAATGGCATTATAATGTTGGCTGTTTTATTTTCAATCCCCGTTTTGATAACCCCTAGCATGGAACTGGCCTTCTTCACCGCTGCCACACACCTTCATG
The DNA here is from genome assembly GCA_023846285.1 of Phrynocephalus versicolor. Taxonomy (NCBI): domain Eukaryota; kingdom Metazoa; phylum Chordata; class Lepidosauria; order Squamata; family Agamidae; genus Phrynocephalus; species Phrynocephalus versicolor. Next base: position 2,855,081 of record JAHTLZ010000204.1, on the reverse strand, counting down.
GAGCTGTCCACCAGCACACCAAGATCTCTTTCCTGATCTGTCACAGATAGCTCAGAGCCCATGAGTTGATAGATAAAGTTTGGAATTTTTTTTTGCCCCAATATGCATTACTTTACATTTTCGTACATTGAAACACATTTGCCATTTCGCAGCCCATTCCCCCAGTTTGAAGAGATCCTCCAAACATTTGAGGACTCCAGTGTCTAAGGTTTGAGTTCACACTCAGCCAAAAAATGGTCTATGTGAATCTAAGAAGGTCCTTCTTCTCCGGGCTAAGCTATAGGACAGGGCTGTTCAACTTTGAACAGGCCAAGGTCTACTTTTTCCAGCCCAAAGTGCCTGAGGGCTACTACACTAAAACCTCTACTTAATAATTTTATCCGTTCTGAGCACATGCTTATAAGTAAAAACTTTTGTAAGTAGAGCAGTGGTTTCCCATAGGAATGCATTGAAAACCAATTAATCTGTTCTGGAGGGAACAGATTTCAATGCACCACGGCCCTTAAACTGCCCCACTTGGCTGAGACAATGTGCTAGCAGACCCAGAACTTTGCTGGGGCAGTGGTGGTCCTCGGGATGGGGGAGAGAGGGTGGAGAACTTATCCCCTCAGTTTTTTTTTAATTGATGGCCGGCGGGCTACTTTTGAACCCTTCACGTGCTACCAGTAGCCCGCGGTCTACCTGTTGGGCAGGCCTGCTATAGGACATTGTCATATACAAGTATTATCATCAATATTATCATATTGGTGATAATGAGAATGAGAATGAGAAATATTGATGGAAAGCATGACAATCATTTAAGATGAGCCTGGTTGAAACTGGGGATGATTAAGGAAGAAACTGACGGCGTCCTGTGATGGGGGTTCCTGCATGGCAGGGGGTTGGACTAGATGGCCCTTGAGGTCTCTTCAGACTCTACGATTCTATGATTTTTTTTTGCTGCCCAAGAACTATTCATTCATTCATTCATTCATTTTAGAATATTTTACCCTGCCTTTCTCCTTGGAAAAGGATCCAAGGAGGCTTACAGTAATGAGGGACAATATACAGTCCAGTACAATTAAGACATCTTCAAGTACTGAGAACAGGGAATTGAGGGGAATCTTACATCATTAAAAGACAGCATTACATTAAAACTATAAGAGAACGCAAGCAGTTAAAGAGAGAGTAAAAATTCCATTGAAAAGGTATGGGTGATGGAAACTAACATTGAAAACATAGTGCCAGTGCAGTCACACAAGGTCATAAGTGGTTATAAACACAAAGTCGATGTGACCATGTATGGTAGATTCATATAAAAGACACATGGGATGAAAGCTAAGTAGAGATGGGCACGACTTAGCGGTATTTTCGTTTTCGTTTTTCGTTTCCGTTACGTAACGAAACGAAAAACGAAAAACGGCTCAGAACTGGAACGAAAACGGAAACGAAACGACTAATTTCGAGCCAATTTTCGTTTTTCGTTACTGGAAAACACATAATGGAGCTAAATGGGAAGAAACGAAAAAATTTTCGTTTTCGTTTTTTCGTTTTCGTTACGTAACGAAACAAAAACGAAAAATTTTGAAATTAGCTCACGAAAACGGAAACGAGCCGAAACGGACCCCTAGCCGAAAACGAAAACTGTACGGCTCCGCGGCGCGGCTGCGCCAGGCGGAAGCCGTTTTGCCCTCCCCCGCCGGAAGCCGTGAGAACTCACCTCTCGCGAGAGGTGAAACGAGGAGAGCCCTTATAGGGGCTGGTCGAGGCCTACAGGGCCTCTTCATTGTTGAAGTTTCCGGCGGGGGAACTTGGTTGCTCCGGAGCCTCTGGCCACCATCCACGTGGCAGCGGGCCCGGAGCGCTGAGGAGTCTGCGGAGGAGGAAGCTGCGGGCCCGGAGGACGGCGAGGGAGAGGCGAGGCCCGGCGGCGGGAGTCCGACTGAGGGAAGCGCGGCCGCGCTTCCCGGCAGGTGCCCCAACGGGCTGCGGTGTGGGCGGTGCCTGAGGGCCTTTCGGCCTAGCGCGGCCTACCGCGGCCCGCCGGTTGGGGGACCGCGGCGGGGACCGAAGCCGCAACAGGGAGCCTGGGCGGCGGGTGTCCTGGTGGGCCGGGGGGGTGACTTTTCCTCCCCGGCGTGGGCGCCGGAGCAGGACCGGAGGGGCGGCAGGGGCGAGGCCTGCCTTTCTGACCAAGGCCAGCCCAGCGGGTGGATCCCACCCCCTTTCCGCTGCCTCGTATCCCGGGGGAACGGCCCTTGTCCCGGTCTGCCGGGGCGCACCTGGTTTGGTCGGTGCGTCGGTCGCCCCCCCCCGGCGGTGGCTTGGGGCCTGGCCTCCGGGCCGCGTTTGATCGCCCGGGTGCTCGCCTTGCTTGAACGGGGCGGGGGTGATACACTTCGCGGGGTCCGCTTTTGGGGATCGGCGGGCCTCGTCTAGGCAGGGAGCGTTGGCTCTGGGCAACACGTGGTGGGCCTAGTGGTTGGCCCAGCGCCTGGGCCTGGTGGGGCGGGAGCCTAGCAGGGGACCACCTGGTGGTGAGAGGGTGAACGATGGCCCCTCGTAAGAACAAGGCCGGACCGAAGGGGAAGCACCCTGCGAAAAGGCCTGCCCCCGAGTTATCCACGGATGCATCCTCCTCGGGGGAGGAGGATTCCCCCACCTGGGCCCGCCTCCAGGCCCGGGCCGAGGCCTGGCAGGGTTCCACTGGGGGAGCCCAGCAGGATGGGGAGGAGCCCTCGACGAGCAGGGAAACGGGGAAGCCTTCTAAGGCTCTCAGAAGGGCCCAGCGTAGGCGGCTGGTGCAGAGCTTACTGGACCACTGTGATGTTTTGGAGCAGCAGCCTGTGGCTAGGCAGCGAGCAGAGGGGGAGGACCAGCCTGCGCAGGTGGCCGGAACTGGCAGGGCAGCGATGGAACGGGCGGTGCCACCCCTGCTGGTGGAGGAGGAGGCAGCGGCAGCAACAGCGAGACCCCCACCAGGATACGGGCAGATGGCTCTCCCGCACACGAATAGTGAGTTGGCGCCTGCACCGGACACCACATTAGTAGAGACCTGGCCATGGGGGCCTTTGGGGGAGGCCAATCGGGGCCCTGGGATGGGAGCGGTAGCTTGGGGTGGCGCCTCGGGCGCACCACCCATCCAAGGGTCATACTACCCGGGGGGAGCTGGCGGTCTGGCGTCAGCGCAGGCCCCCTTCGGTCAGCAGGTACCACAGGTAAGTCTCGCCCCTGCGGTGCCGGCAGGGGGTGCTTGGGGCCAGCCGGCCATCGTGCCGGCCCCTGCCTGCCCTTGGGCACAGGCGCCACAGGGAGCTGGCGGTATGGGGGCGGCCGGCTTTGGACCGACCCTGGGGCAGCCGGGGATGTTTATGGGGGTGGGTCAGCCAGGGGGATACCCGAACAACTGGGCCCGGTCTACGCGGGGGTTCCATATACCGCGCTCCCTTATGCGGATTACGCGTCACCAATGGGGGACCACCTGGCGCAAGCCACCAAAGAAAAGATTTGGCGTGGAGATTACGTGGATTTGTTCAGCCTTCTCAACCGGGAGCTGGACTCTAAGGAGTTCGAGAAGGAAGATTCTAAGGATAGGGAGCGCCGCCTTCGGCGTAAGCCGGAGCGCACATGGGCTAACTGGGCGCCGGCCTTTATTATATACATGTCCATGGTCCTCCACGCTCACCCATGGAGGGCCCAATCCCTGATCAAATACCGGGACATGATCTACCGGGCGTTCGTGGACTTCCCCGGTTTCGCCTGGTTGACCTATGACGAGCGCTTTCGCATGAAAGCGGCAACGCAGCCACACCTTAGGTGGGACGAACCGTACCCGCCCTTGTGGCTGCAGTATATGACCCCTTCCCGCCCGGCCTTTGGAGAAAGGTTTGACAGTGGGCATATCATCAGGAAAGCTAACCCACCAGCAGCTGCCCGCCCCGTAGCGGGCCAGCCGGTTCAACCCCGGCTGGTCTGCTGGGACTTCAACGGGCAGGGCGCTTGCGCCCGCGCCTCATGCCGCTTCAGGCACGAGTGCTCAGTTTGCGGGGCGCAGCATGCGGCAGTTCACTGCCCAAGGGCCAGAGGATCATTCAGTAAGCCTGGGGGCGGGGGGCAGCAGAGAAAGCCCCCTCAGGGAGGAGCACCCAATCCGCCTAAAGGGCCCCAGCCTAATCAACCGTGAGGTGCTGGTACGTTGGTTAGAACCCTACCCCGACAGGGATGGGGCGCAGTTTCTGGCGCAAGGTTTTGCCGTTGGTTTTAGGATTCAGTTTAAGGGTGTTCGTAGGGCTTTTGCAGCGCCCAACTTAGGTTCATTGAGGGGCTTGGAGCACGTGGCGGCGGAGAAGATACGGAAGGAGGTGTCAAAAGGTAGGGTGCTGGGCCCCTTTGAGAGCCCCCCGCTCCCTGAGTTTAGGGTATCACCCTTGGGGCTGGTGCCTAAGAAGGCGCCAGGGGAGTTTAGACTCATTCATCACCTGTCCTACCCAGAGGGGGAGTCGGTTAATGACGGGATACCCCCGGATCTTTGCTCAGTAAAGTACACCTCCTTCGATGCCGCCGTAACTAGAGTGCGGGCGTGCGGGGTGGGAGCCGAGATGGCGAAGTGCGATATCCAGTCGGCGTTTCGGCTCCTGCCGGTACACCCGGATGACTTTGACTTGTTGGGGTTCAGGTTTCAAAAACAGTTTTACTTGGATAGGGCGCTGCCATTTGGTTGCTCCATCTCCTGTGCCATATTTGAAAAGTTTAGCTCGTTTATTGAGTGGCGGTTGCGGCACGTGACAGGTATGGAGGGCATAGCCCATTATCTTGATGATTTTCTTTTCTGTGGGCGCAGGGGGTCGGGTGCCTGCGGATTCATCTTGGGCGCATTCCAGGCTATGGCCAAGGAGTTGGGGCTCCCCTTGGCGGAGGACAAGACTGAGGGCCCGGCTACCTGCTTGACCTTCTTGGGTGTTGAACTGGACACCTGGAACCAGTCCTGCAGGTTGCCGGAGGACAAATTAAAGACCTAACAGCACGGGTGAGAGCGCTGCTCCCCCGAAAGAGTGTCACACTGAGGGAGCTGCAGGTGCTAGTTGGGCACCTGAACTTCGCATGTCGGGTCGTGGCACCCGGTAGGCCATTCCTGCGGCGTTTCAGTCAGGCAATGCACAGACTCCAGCGCCCAACCCATAGGACTAAGATCACTGGCGGAATGCGCGAAGACCTGAGGCTGTGGTTGGAGTTCTTGCAGGGTTTTAACGGGGTTTCCTTTTGGCGGGAGGAGCTGAGGCTGGGTGCTGATTTTCAAGTGCAGACCGATGCCGCCGGGGCCCTGGGGTTTGGAATATACTGGAGAGGTAAGTGGTGTTGGGGTACATGGCCGTCGGACTGGGTGAACTCGGGTGTCACCAGGGATTTGACTTTCTTGGAGTTGTTCCCCATAGTGGGCGCCCTGTGGCTATGGTCACAGGAGTGGGCCAACTCTGTGGTCCGTTTTTGGTGCGACAACATGGCTGTCGTATATACCATTAATGGCCTAACATCCAGGTCAGAGAGGGTCATGGGGTTGGTTCGGGCCATGGCGCTGCGTGTGCTCCAGTTTAACATCATGGTGCGCGCACGCCATGTGCCAGGGCTAGATAACGCCATTGCCGATGCTCTCTCCCGCCAGCAACTCGAGCGCTTCAGGGCGTTGGCACCGGAGGCGGCCGAACGGCCGGAGCAGCTGCCAGACGAGGTATGGAGGATTGGAGGGAGGAAGCTGATGGGGCCCTCGAGCTGGCGCTCGCACCGAGAACCCGGCGGGCTTATGAGGCCGCAGCCAGGGACTTCGGAGCCTTCCGTGAACTGATGGAGATCCCCCTGGACTGGCCTGCACCAGTCGACCATCTACGCCAATATCTGGTGTTTTTGCGGAGAAAGGGCCTGACCACGGGGACAATGCAGGGCCGTCTTGCTGCCCTGGCATATCATGCTAAATCCATAGGCTGCTACGATTCAACGCAGGACTTTCGGGTACGAAAGATGTTGGAGGGGTGGAGTAAAGCCAGGGGGCGGGTGGAGGATCGCCGATTTCCCTTGACACCGGACATCTTAGCCCGCATGTCCAAACAATGGGCCCGGCTGTGCAGGGACGGCTACGAGGCTGCCCTGATGAGGGCGGCCGTCCTGGTAGCCTTTTTCGGGGCCTTCCGGGTGAGTGAACTGGTCGCAAAAAGGACTCTTCTATGGCGGCTTTACGCCGGGCGGATTTCCATATGCAGGACGGTAAGGCGGTTTTCATGCTGCGCAAGTCAAAAACAGACCAGGGTGCTAGGGGGCGAAGGATCGTCCTGGGCCCATGTTCGGTGGAGGAAGTATGCCCGGTACGAGCCATGGAGGCCTATGTGGCCCTACGGGAGGATGGAGAGGGTTACCTTTTTAGCCATGAGGGGGGGGGATCCCCTGACTAAATTCCAGTTCTGGACCTTGTCTCAGAGGGCGCTGGAGCGATTGGGATTGCAAGACATGAAGTTTGGTACTCATTCTTTCAGGATAGGGGCGGCTTCCACGGCGGCGGCCCTGGGCTATGAGCCGCAGAGGATTAAGTTACTGGGGCGGTGGGCCTCTGCCTGTTATAAAACCTACATCCGTCCTCTACCTAAGTGTTAATAGTTGGTTTTTATTCCGTTGCAGGACCCGGATTGGTTTGCTCAAGGAGTCGCGTCTTGATCCTGGGGCATAGTTATATTTACTGGGCGGAGAAATATGCGGCCAGAACGGCGTGGGGGGTCAACCTGGGGATGGGAGGGCGGGCGGTCATTGAATGGAGGGGTGTGAGAGGGATGCAGTGGTGCCAGTTTGAGCGGCTCGCCTGGTTGGCGGCCGCAGGGCGACCACCAGATATCCTACTGGTTCATTTGGGGGGCAATGACATTGGTTTTCAGACAGGTAGATCGCTGGCTCAGGATATCGTACGCGATCTCATGGCCTGGAAGGAGGCCGTGCCAGAGTCAAAATTGATTTGGTCCACTATAGTGCCGCGGCGCCAGTGGAGGGCGCAGTGTGCGGCCGAGGTCCTGAATAAAGTACGCAGGGAAGTCAACAGGGATGTGTGTCGAGCGGTGACACGAGGCTTGGGTACGGTGGTGGGCCATCCCAGGATCCCAGCAGCATCGGCTGAGCTGTATCGGGAGGACGGAGTCCATCTTTCGGATCGAGGGATGGAGCTATTTTTGCATGACCTGAAGAGGGGCCTGCTGGGGGTGTTGTTCGCCTGATGGGGTGGTAGGGATCGTGGCAAGGCCAGGCCCCTACCATGGCGGTAGTGCGGAACTAGGAAGGGCAGTTGGTGAGTCTGGTCTCAATTTCCCTGTGGGATCGCCTGGCCTCACGGCGTTCCGGACCTGAGGTCACAACGCCGGGAGGGATTGGTGAACCTGGAGGGCCCAGCGGGCAGGCAGGCACAAATGACGGGCCTGAGTTGCCCGCCTGGGGAAAGGGGATTGGTGGACCGGGGATGCCCCGTTTTCGGATGGGGCGCCCTCGGGGCTATTGACTCGCCCAGGATGCTGTCAACTGGAGGAGGTCCGGGGAGACCCCATATAACAACTTGCATCCGCACTACAGCAGGCCCCAGTTTGGTGTGATGTTTAATGTTGAAGTTATTAATAAAAGTGTGGCCCGGAGTGGTACCCAAAGCACCTGTCTCGCGTGGTTATTCCGGCGTGGGAGGGCAA
>JAHTLZ010000204.1:2773444-2812747 GCA_023846285.1 Phrynocephalus versicolor | reverse complement strand
AGAGAGAGAGAGAGATGCTAGCTAGGAAATGATCTGCTCCTAAAGCAGAGGTGTTTCTCCTGAGAGCAGGGAATAATGTCAGTTCAGTTCTTGATGAGGAAGAGTGTCACTTTACTTCTCTCCTTTTGCTGAGCACAGGAGGCTTCCTACTTCATTAGGCCAGATGGCTGAAGCCTCGGGGACTTTGAAATTCATATTTGACAGCAAGGAGCAAAGGGGGTGGGGAGGAGGGGAGAAATCGGGCTTTACATTTCATAGAAGGAGCCTTCTAAAGATCTGCTGTCTTCTGCACCCCCTCCCCTCCCTGCAAAGTTAATTAATCACAAATAACCGCCCTCCTCCTGGTTTGTGACCAACACTGCTGAGGCGACAGGGACACACAGAGTTCTGAAGAGTGCCAAGATGCCCAAGCCATTACACCCCTTGAACGAGGTGTTTAAAATAGCACAGTAGGGACAAGCGGCAATTTCAGGGGCACTGCTGAGCAACAACTAAATATAGCTCTTTTTTTTTCTTTGCAGAAGAATAGAAATATGATAAGGGAAGTGTGTGGACTGTATAACACACAGGGTAGGGTAGGAATATGCCAGAGGATCTCAGATTGTCAGAGAGAGAAAGAGAGAGAGGGTGGTTGGGTTATTTTTAAAACAAAGGATGTTTTCCGCACCTTAGGTGTGTAAAATGGCAGGCAGCTGAACCCAAAAGACAGGAACTGATGTTCTTGGTTCAGGTAATGTCTTTGTCCTTGAGAACTGAACTGTTGTGGCTTGAAGGTCACATTCCAAGATGCAAGGTGGTGGCACTTGGGATGATGTCTGGGACAGCCAAGTGTGGTGCCTTAAGACACACTCGGTGCGCCAGTGTTTCATGTATCATGAAGCACATTTGACATTTAGATGGGACAAATTAAGTGGTTCAGAAATGAGCCGGTGGTGAAAACCACTTACTGTTTTTGAAGATAGATACCATATTTTTTTCCCTGTCTATAAGATGCCCCCATGTATAAGACAGCTCCCACTTTTCCTACCCAAAATTACAGTTTCACAACCACCTGGTTCTCTCCTTGGTTTACCCTTGTGTAGAAGACAACCCTCAATTTTTAGTCTAACGATATTAGACAAAAACATCATCTTATACACTGAAAAATACTGTAATTAGGAAAGAGTGAATTTGAGAGAGAGAGAGTGAGAGAGAGAGAGAGAGAGAGAGAGAGAGAGAGAGAGAGAGAGAGAGATCGCTTTGTACATTCTAGTTTCAGAAAACCCATTCAGGGATAAAGCAGGAGGAAATGTCCTTAATTTTAGTTACAAAAGTCGACAGGGCTGCCTTTGAAGTGTCCTAATGTGCCAACAGCCTTTTTGTTGGTGTTTTTTTTTGGGGGGGGGGAAGAACCCACATGAGGCTGCCTCTCTCTTACAGAACTCTTTTGTAGAACTAAGGAGCAGCCACTGGATTTGGGGAGTGAGGAAGGAAACAGTAAAAATAAAAACAATGTGTAGGTCAATCATGAGTGGAAGTGATGCAGAAGGAGATCTTGATAGCTTGCCACAGTGACAAAGCAAAGTGTTCTGCTTATAGACTGCCCCATAGCACTCCAAGTAAAAGCAAAGCAAAGTGTTCTGCTTATATACCGCCCCATACCACTTCAAGTAGTCTCTGGGTGGTTTACAGTTTCATTACTGCAGGCTACACATTGCCCCCCTCCCCGACAGCAAGCTGGGTACTCATTTTACTGACCCTGGAAGGATGGAAGGATGAATCAACCATGAGCCTGCCACCTGGGATTGAACCCCAGGACGTGAACATAGTTTTACCTGCAGTACAGGCATTTAACCACTGCACCACGAGGCTCTCAATGAGTTTATTTATCCGAGCTAAATATCATCATCGTATAATCAAGATGCTCGGAGCTCCCCAGTTGCTGAGGTGGTGTGTGATGTCGACTCAAGTCTCCTGCCTGATTCGGAGCATCTTCCATCAAACTGCTTCTGACAATCTAATGAATCCATGGCTGAGCCAAGCCATCCCCTCACTAGCGTTGCTCCACCTGAGACCAGGAGAGACGTAGTAGCAGACTCTGAGGGAACAAAGCACCACATTGACCCCCCCCCCCGACCTTCCTGCATGGGGTACGTGCCCCCAACACGTCATCGTAGAATTAGGATGAGCTTTATGGCAAGAATCACTATCCTTGAGAGCACAGAAGAGCAAGGTTGAATTGGGTGGTGGTGGAGGGAGACTACTGAACAAAGAATAACTTGAAAGGAAGAAATCACCAAAGGATTTTGCTTCTTGGAGGTCATTGAATAGACTGAGGGTTGGAGTGCATAAGAACATAAGAACAGTCTTGCTGGAACAAGCCACAGCCCATCCAGTCCAGCATTCTGTCTCACACAGTAGGTCATCATTTGCTTCAGGGTATTCCCAAGCAGATGTCTTCACCTGCTTATGATACCCTGCAAATGGCATTGAGAGATATCCTGCCTCTCTCTCCAACCCGGAGGTTGTCCTTCGGCATCCATAAGGATAGCCATTGATACCCTTGTTCTCCATGAACTTGTCTAATCCTTTCTTAAAGCTGTCAAGGCTGAGCCAGGGCTGAGCTAGGTACAAGGCTTGTACCGAGTTGTACTTGAGGGTTGCTGACAGACTATGAATGTGGAGAGATACAGACTTGGGCCATCTATTGTTATGCTGACTGTTACCAGATGTATAACAATCTAGTTTTGGCCAATGAACCGACCATCCATCCAACCAACATGATTTTTAGATGGATGGTTATGCTTGGTCTGAATTTGTTGTACTACCTATGTTTTTCCATTTTAATTTTCCATCTCTCCAAGTGGCATTTCCCCCCATTATATTTGTTTGCATGTGTTTTCTTCGCTTTCATATTTCCTATTTATTTATGTACAATGTCTTTTCACACTCACTGTCCTTAGCTTTGAAGATTGTCTTTAATCTTTCTTGTATACTCCTCATCTCCAACTTTGTATATTGCCTGAGAAGATTCTCAGTCATCCAGGTGAGGTTGTTCAGAAGTTGAGTCATGGCAACTGAACTTTTTTTGTGTGACTGAAACATTTCACTATTTATCTCACTAGCTTCATCAGTCTGCCATGGATGTTTAGCTGTTTCTATTGTTGTTGGATGTGGACTGCTGGATAGCTGTGGTTTAGGCATTTAGCTGCAAAGCCAGAGGTTGGGAGTTTGATTCCCCACAGGGCCCTTCCAGCCCTGTGGATTTAAGATTTCAAAAATTCTGCAAAAGAGGCTAGCACAGGCATATCCAAACTTCGGCCCTCCAGATGTTTTGGACCACAACTCCCACAGTCCTTTGTCACTGGCAATCTAAGCTTAGAATTCCAGGGGTTGTGGTCCAAAACATCAGGAGGGCCGAAATATGGGCATGCCTGGCTAGCCACTCTGAAAGTGGTTTGCCTCTTCAGAATGTAGTGGAAAGTTCCAAGGCCCTTTTGACTCTATTGCCACTGTAAGGAGCTATAGTTTATGGACTGACAAAGCTATTTGGATGAGTAGTGAAACGTTTTGATCTCACAAGAACAGAAGTCCAGTTGCCATGACTCAACTTCTAGATTGTCCTTCAGTGTTGTAAGCCACCTTGGGTCCTTTCCAAAGAGAAAAACAAGGTAAACCTATTTTAAACAACTAAATCAACAGATGTCCATGTCATGCTCCCAGCTGAGATTGGGGGGAAAAATTACACATTTTCTCCCACCATCTGGGAAAATAAGTACCTGTGGACTTTTCATACATCTAGCAACTTTTTTTGCAGTAATGATAAACTTGGGGGGGGGGTCTGTACAAAAAGCCCTTTAAATATTGTCTAACCTAGCCATCCACATGGGCTACAAAACAGGACAATTGGGAGTGGTCTGAAGTGCGCCACCCACCTGTAGGGTACATAACTACAGCATAAAAATCCAGGAGAACTCTAAAAAGATGGTACTTTTTCAAGGCATTGTTTGCTTCCAGTTCCAAAAGTCTCCCTCTAAGTCAAGACATATTTGGCCATCATAATTTGATTTGAACCAAAGAACACTTATAACACTCCCAATAGTGAGATTTATTCCTGTTGGGATATCCTCATAATCGTGGCAGCAAAAGAGCTGTGGAAGGCAGCCCGTATCACCCATGCAGAGCCGATCTTAACAAATTAATTGCACGTCAGAGTTTATCATGCAAAGCCAGAGTTACTTGCTTCTGAAACAATCACTCAGAACAAAGATTCCTTTAAGCAAAGGGATGAAGGACTTGCCAGGGAGGGGAGGGCGACTGACAAGCCCGCTTTTTCTGAATATCACAGGAGCTTCCTTTTAACTTGAGAAAGATTCCACTTGTGCCTGAGGGTACACAAAGGATAAATGGATCCATGTACTCTGAGAAAGGAGGAGGGGTAGATGCTTAGTAGGGCAATCTGATGACAGACAAAAGAAAATGTTTTTAACCCAGTGTCTGAAGGGTCATATCCACTCATACAAACCTGCTTGGATTTTGAAGCTTGTCAAACAGACCCTCCCATCCTCCTATAAAATACAAAAAATGCAGGGCATGAGTAAAGTGGATAGAGGGACGCTCTTCTCCCTCTCACAAAGTACCAGAACTAAGGGACATCTAATCAAATTGAGGGCTGGGAGAGTGAGAACAGACAAAAGAAAAATATTTTTTTCACCCAGCACATTGTTATTCTGTGGAACTCCCTGCCACAGGATGTGGTGATGGCATCTGGCCTGGATGCCTTCAAAAGGGGATTCGACAGATTCCTGGAGGATAGGTCCATCACAGGTTACAAACCATGATGGAGATGTGTAATCTCCAGGCTTAAAACCGGGGTACCTCAAGGGCCAGATGCAGGGGAGTATTAGCAGGAGACACAGATCAAGTCTCGTGCGCTCCCAGAGGCATCTGGTGTGGCCACTGTGAGATACAGGAAGCTGGACTTGATGGACATCTGGTCTGATCCAGCATGGCTCTTATGTTCTTATATGTTCTTATGGCTGTAGGTCTCCTCTCCGCTCCCAGGCATCATCCTTCACCTCCAACTGCCTTCTTCCTTTTCTTGTGTGGTGTGGTAAACCTCCTTGGTTTTTTCTCTCTCTCGCATACAGTACTCATGCCAAATCTGCACTCCACAACTGAACCTAAAAAAGACACAACCCTCCCACTGACAACCACGCACCAGGTCACTTGGCCGTGGAACAGTGGTTCATTATTTAGAATGTGCACCTTCACTTCTTTTGTTCCCAGTGTTGCATCATTCCAAACCTTTTCTCTCCACTGGTTAAGATTCAAAACATTTCCAGACGTCGTTCTGAACAAACAGCAGAAACATTTGTTTGTGAGAAAACTTTGCATATGGCATGACAACTCCTTTGCAAACTGCACAATCTGCAAGAGACTTTAAAAGCAAAAGACCATTTTTTTGTGTGCAAAGAAACAATATTTTTTCCTTAATGCTGCTGATGAAAAAATCTTTCCACTATTCTGAGGAGCAAAAATGGCCATCATGCATCCCTTCTAGAATATTCTCTGTAAAGGGACTATAAATGCCTCCTCCTCCGTATTTGGGCTTTAGTCCTCAACCAAAGCCAGAATTGAAAGATCAACTAGCCTTGGGATTTTACAGCTTTAGGATTATGTAACCGACCAACTCCTGTGTGTTTTCTAATTCCTTTTCTTGGTTTTGAGGTTAGGTTTTTAGATATGTACCAACCCAAGCTAAGAAACCTTATTCTTTCAACTAACTTTGATTATTGTACTTCAGTGTTGTAAACAGCAAGCAACCTGGATCCTTTTCAAGGAAAAAAGTGGGGGAAATATATTAAATAAATAAACAAACAATTAAAGCAGTCATAAAGAAAATAAAGAGGTCATGGACATTATACTAGTCTAGATAGGTTGACAGCCCTGATTCCGAGGAAGGCAGCTTCAGAAGTTCATATTTCATCAGCTTCACTAGAACACTATTGTCTGCCTTTGAAATTCTAGAGATGTTTAGAAATGGGGGGCGGGGTGAATACGAAAAATGGTGACTCATTTTTATTCATGATTCATCGAGGTCAACAAATAAAAAAATATTGATCCTCCCCGATGAATCAATTCTTAAATTCTTTTTTTAAAAATTAACATCCCAATAATATGACCTCTGAGACATTTTAGACTGTCTAGAGACACAGAATTGAAGGGGAACTTTTTACGTTTTATAGCCCAACAAACTGACAAATCAAAAATAACTAAAAATTCAGAATTCATATTTGTTGAGAGTATCTGTTCGTATGAGTAAGAATTAACAATTTAGCCATTTTTTGAACAAAGTTTACAATTGCTCACCAGAAGACATGAAACAAGCAGACAGATGGCGGCAAATGGCAGATTGGACCAAAAGAGGGTGGTTGACCTGTCTCAAACCTCCACACACACACATTCCACACAGAACCTCCACAGCCCTCTCTTTTTCTGAAAGAAAATGCTTGATTTTTCACAGGGATTCAGGACTTAGGGCTTGGGACTTGGTACCAAGGATTCGGACTCAGATTTAGGCCTTGGACCCAAAGAGGTTCCAACATCCTTGAGTTCTCTACAAGGGGCAGCAGCACACCAAATACAGCAGAAAGCTAGTGGATCCCATTCAGGGGCCGAGTGGCATGAGCATGTAGGAACGCTCGCAAACCACCTGCCCCACATGAGACCATGTCCTTCATTCCCACATGGTGTGCTTCTACGCACCACTGCATGCTACAGGAACCACCGAGGTCAGCTCTCTGGGGAAAAGTAACAGAGACCATCTTAGGGTATTTGTACACGACCCCTAAACTCCTCCGCAAATGGCTCCCAGCTCCAGAGCTTAAAATTGTTTCCCCACCAGCTCTGGAGTTTACAGATAATTAAGTGCGACCACGCCCACCTAAGCGCGTCCCAGCGCACTTTTCAGGTACCTGCTCTTCGGAGGTGAAAATTCCTGATGTGGGCTCTCCTTGCTCCTGTTTGTTCTTTTCTTTGACCCCCGCCCCTTTAAGAGATCTGAATGCAGTGCCAGGACAGCAGAACGGAGGTGAGCCAGCATTCTTTTCTTCCTTTTTTTCTCCCTCCCCTCACGCAGCCAGCAGCCAGGAGTGAGGAGGGGGTGGGAACGCAGGAACAGCGACAAACCCCTAAGATCTCTGGTCTGAATTTAAGTGGCCAGCGGGTCTTAGGGGTCGTGTGAAAAGGCTCTTAGAATCCCTGTTTGTTCCATGCTGTGAGGTTACCAATGCCCATTAAAACACACGTATGATTTAAGAATGTGTCTTTGTCTAGGAGTACAAGGAGACCCATAAGAAGATGGGAGTGGTGGGTCTACAAGTCATGGTCAGGACAGGGTGGCTACCCAATCGCCCCCCCCGCCCCAATCATTTTAATCAACCTTATACCTAAACCCTTCCTGATGGCAGAGACTTAACAGCTGCCCTTTGAAATCATCCCTTTATCTCCCCAATAATTAACTCCAGAGAGTTATCTTCCTTTCCCTTCCTCATTTACATAATCAGTTCTTTCTTCTGCATCTGATACGGTCCTCCATACTCCATTTTCAGCTCTCTTGCATAATTCCGCCCCCCTTGGAATGTGATTAGGTTGAAGCAGAGAGAGAGAGAGAGAGATGTTCTGCACCCCTCCCTCCTTCCCAAATACTCTGATGAAATGCCCTCCAGGCTATACTTGCATCCGGCCCTATCATCCCTTCCCATAAATTATACTTAGTCCTTCTATCATTTCCTCTCACCGATTCAAGTTGCAGCTTAAACTCTTGAGCAGAAGAAAATGGGCCTTCACTTCTACGTAAATGATTCACTGGGAGCCACATTGTGAAGAGAGATAAAAAGAGAGAGAAGTGATGGAGGGGGGAATGGAACACAGGATTTTATCTAGCCCATGAATGAGGAAGCTTGGGTTTTAGAGCTAAAACCTCTCCAGATGGCCCTTCAACGCCACCATCTTGTCCCATTCTCAAATCTTGACACAAATCCCCTTAGCAAACTGCTGAATAACTCAGGGGTTTAGGTGTCTGGCTGAGAGAGCAGGAGGTCAGGAGTTCAGTTTACCAAGGTGCCTCCTTCAGAGGAGCTGGAGTTGATGATCTTGGTGAACCTTCAGTGCTCTGGATGTTTTGGATGACAAGTCTCAGAATTGTCTGTGAAGAGAAGATTCCCAGCCATCCAGGTGAGTTTATCTGGAAGTTGAGTCATGGCAACTGGACTTCTTATCTTGAGTGATTGAAAGGTTTCACTGTTCATCTAAACAACTTCATCAGTCTGAGGAAAGCTAGTTGCGAGTCCGCCATTTTGACCTCAAAACAACAACAACAAAAACACCTTTATGCCTCCACCACCAAGGCCATAGCTAACAACCCATACTTTATGGGTTTTAGCACCTTAGGTCATTGTTCACCTAATGGCCTATTGAGATTATTGTCCACCTAACAAGCCTATTCAGGCCATTGTTCATCCTATGAGCCTATTTCAGACTAGGGTGACATGAGGGCAAAGTGAAATATAAAATGGAGGATTCCTGACTAGCTTTCCTCAGACTGACGAAGCTGTTTGGATGAGCAGAGAAACGTTTCAATCTCTTAAGAAAAGAAGTCCAGTTGCCATGACTCAACTTCCCGATAAACCCTCAGAATCCCAACCCTGTATTGCCAATGACAAAGGACTGTGGGAGTTGTGGTCCAAAACATCTGGAGTGCCAAAGGTTCGCCACCACTGAATAGGGTTCCTTCCAGCTCTGAAGTTCAAAGATGACGACGACAGAAGGCTCAGTGGTTGAGAGGTTGGGAGTTCAGTTCCTCACTGTGCCTTCTTGACGTGGACAGAACTTAACGATCCATATGGCTCCTTCCAGCCACACAATTCTAAGATTTGTGAGAGGTG
Organism: Phrynocephalus versicolor; assembly: GCA_023846285.1. Classification (NCBI taxonomy): domain Eukaryota; kingdom Metazoa; phylum Chordata; class Lepidosauria; order Squamata; family Agamidae; genus Phrynocephalus; species Phrynocephalus versicolor. The sequence continues at coordinate 2,803,820 of JAHTLZ010000204.1, read as the reverse complement.
GATGTGTTAGTCTGTGCAAAAATTCCAAGCAAAAATCAAAACAAAACAAAATAAAAGACAAAAAATGTGGTACCTTAAAGACTAACTATCATATTTCAAAGTAAGCTTTCGGGACACATCCACGAAAGCTGACATTACAATATGATACTCTTTAAGGTGCCACATTTTTTTTGGTCTTTCATTTCGTTTTGATTTTTGCCTGGAACTCAGAAGAAGGTGTGTGGGATAGCAAGTAATGACTAGTCCAAGTTCACCAGGTGCATTCTGTCTGAAAAGCAAAATCAAGCCCAAAAATGAAATGTGTTTGGAAACTGGCTTCTGTGTATGTTTAACCAAAAGCTAGACTAAAGAGAATAAATTACAGGATTGCAGAATTAACCCCTTCACTTTCTCCTGAGGGTGCCTTCAATGGGGGTCTACAAGGAGAACAATCACATCAGCAGCAGGGGAGGCATAATTAATATTATGCTGTTTGAGGAAGTGATACAACATTCTGAGGGACTCTACTCATCCTGCTCATAATTTCCTCGAACTGTTGCCTTCTGGCAGAAGATTCAGAAGAAACAAAACTCGGGCCACACATCTTCTGAACGGTTTTTATCCCAGAACTATAACTCGGATATAGAGATATCCACTTTGGGCAGAGACTTCACCCCAGCCAGCTTTCTGTGCAAGGTCTTTTGAGAAGCATTGAACCTCCATCTGTGCGGGAAAGCCCCGGATGATGGGACAATGGATCCCATCCGGCCTGATGCACAGGAAGCCAGCTTGCTCTTATCTCTCTCTCTCTCTCCCCCCCCGCCACATTATCCAGCAAGGCCATGAGATGGTATGCAAGGAAATAACAAGCTGTCTGTTCATCATTCATCAAGACCCCTACTATGTGGTACTGCTACATCAGATAAGCCCTTCCCAGGAATTCATCAGCCTACACCATCCTGACACGTAAGCTCTGTCTCCACCCTCTCTGATGCTTTGCCATTATACCAATAAAGAGCCTGGGACTCATGCTTGCAGAGGAAGCTGTTGTATGAGGCCTGGGCTTTGTTGAACCCAACAATATGCATCTATGTGGAATCATTCCTACATTTTATCCCACAACTATAACTGGGATAAAGTATAATAGCGAACTTAGGAACCACCAGCAGTGAGCACTTGGACAGCATTACCCAGCCTATTGTGTAGATGTTGGTTTATTTGTGCGTGTTTTTGGGGGGGGATGGGGGTTGTGGGGGGAGTGTTGGGGATTTTTAATGTTTGTGTGTTGAGGTTTTTTTTAATGTGTGTGAGTGTTCGGGGAATGTGTATGTGTGTGTATGTGTGTGTGTGTGTGTTGAATCTGGTCTCTGGGTGTCTGAATTTTGTTGTACATGTATACAATAAAATGACAATAAAGTATTATTATTAATATTTCCCGCCGCCGCCACCGCAACCCAAACAGTAAGAAGCTTGCAATGATGGGGCAAAAAAGAATTTTTTAAAAAAAGATCTCAGGTTTTCCCACTTCTTTTCTTTAATGCCATTAAGCGGCCTCGGTAGAAATGACAAGGACAAATACAAACTCTTGGGTTGCTCAAAGCCGGGTTTGTTTTTGAATGGCAGACTTTTTTTTGTTCTCCACGACTTTCCTGCAATAACTAATGACTCGTAAAGTAGAAAGGAAAGGGTCTCAGCATTGTTTTCTGAGCGCTTTAAATAAAGAATGCCATTGCCGTGACTATTAATACATGGATTAGTGTCACCCCTGAAATAATTCAGGATAAATTAAATGCCTTCAGTGGCAAAATAACTCTGAGGAGCTATTATTAGAGTCATGTGCATTTCTAACCGGAGTCATAACCTTGCTTTTTTTGCCGACTGCCACAGTGCACAGGTCCTTCGTTGCTTTGCCCATGTTTGCCTTGCGGTTCTGATTAAGGGAGACCAAACATCGGTCAACAATAGAATTTGGTTTCTAAGGCACACAACAAGGTGATTCCCTGCACAGCCAAGCTCTCTGGAGCTCTGGGGGCGGGAAGTTCAGTAGCCTGCCCTCCCTGTGACCCCCAAACACCTCCCTTGCAAACTACATACCGTGGTGCCTCGGATAACGACGGTAATTCGTTCTCCGAGGTTAGTTGTTATCCGAAACACGTTGTTATCTGAAACACAGTTTCCCATAGGAATGAATGGGAAACCGTTTAATCCGTTCTGGAGCCTAGGAAAAAGGCACAGACACCTGGTTTTTTGCTCAAAACTCTTTAAAAAGTGCACTTTAAAGGTACAGATGCAATTTCACCTGGGATAACTTTTTTACTGATGCATGCTGGAAATTCATTATCTGAGGAAGTCCATAGGGAAAATTTGTTATCCGTGGCAGCCCATAGGAAGATTCATTATCCAAGGTAGCCCATAGAGAAAATTCGTTCTCCAAGGCAGACCTATACCTAGGAATTGCGATTTGTTATCTGAGGCAGCCCATAGGGAAAATTCGTTATCAGAGGCAGCCCTATACCCAGAAATGTGCAGTTGTTATCCGAATTATTCATTATCTGGGGCAGTTGTTATCAGAGGTACCACTGTACTGTTTTCAGAGTTTTCCCATTGGAGGGGGGAGCAACACCTAGCTATTCCTGTATCTCACTTCCCTGCCATGCTCTGGGACACCCAGCTGGCTTCTGAAACGGAAGCTGCAAACATCAGCCTTTTGTTCTGCAGACTTCCAAAGAAGCCCTTTGAACCACCACAGAGGTCGTGGCTGCACAGCAAGGGGGTGCCGGCGAAGGCAGCAGCCCCAGAACAGAGGTGGCAAGTTTTCATTATGTCTCATGGGATTATTTATTTATTCGTTTCTTTTGGTTTACGAGCATGTTACAAGAACAAATTATGTCTGTGAAGATTCTCAGTCATCCAGGAGAGTTTATCTGGAAGTTGAGTCATGGCTACTGGACTTCTTTTTTGAGAGATAGAAACGTTTCGCTGCTCATCCAAACAACTTCATCAGTCTGAACACAGCTAGTGCGAAGCTGTTTGGATGAGCAGCGAAACGTTTGTGTCTCTCAAAAAAGAAGTCAAGTAGCCATGACTCAACTTCCAGAAGAACAAATTATGCTTGCAAACCAAGGTACTACTGTACTAGATTGGGTTGCCAGGTCTCAGGCTTCAGCAATGAGATTTAATGCTTTGTGAGCCCTCAGTTCCAAAGAAGTTCCGATAAGATCATTCACACATTTAGCAACACAAACATATTCCCCACCCCACCCCACCCCGAAAAGATCTGCCACAAAAATACTAGAAGTCTTTGGCTGAATGAGAAATGATCCGGAGTCAGCATGCTTGCAGGGTAAATGACTTGCTATTGGCTGCACGTCATGTGACCCCACAGTTATGCTATGAACTCAATGAGGGATCGGAAAGCAACGCTTGGCTGGTGTGACCACGGACACAATTGACCGAAACAACTATCCACATATCTGACTGTTCTGTCACGGTCAGAGAATTGGAAATGTCCTCTGTCAGATCTCTTGATTTGCAGCTAGGCAAATATCGAAAGCAATAACCTGTCCTGTGGACTTGCTCCACAGCTTTTCATGCTGGGGCTGCCTTAATGGAGCATATGAGAGATCGCCAGGTGTCATGAGTTCCAACATTTTATCTCATTTGCCTCCTTCTCCCAACCCATCCCTCTCCTCCTTTCTAGTTCTTTGGTTTGAGAGGAGATAGATACAACACATACCACCTGCTGAGATGACAAAGGGCGTTTATACACAACCCCTAAACTCCGCAGCAAATGGCTGCAAGCTCCGGAGCTTAAAAATGTTTCCCCACCAGCTCCGGAGCTAATAGAAAATTGAGGGTGACCCTGCCCACCTAAGCACGACCCAGCACACTTTTCTTGTACTTGCTCTTCGGGGGTGAAAATTGCTTGATGTGGTGTAAGGATAGTGAGTGCGGGGCTCTCCTCGCTTCTGTCTGTTGTTTTTTTGGCTCCCGCCCCTTTAAGAGCTACTTTACAGAGACAGGAATGTTGCCGCGGCAAGAGCGAGAGGCAGAATGGAGGTGAGTTACGTTCTTTTCTTCCTGTTTTTTCTCCCTCCCCTCACGCAGCCAGCAGCCAGGGTGGGGACATAGGAAGAGCGACAAGCCCCTAAGATCTCTGCTCCGCATTTAAGGGACCAGCGGATCTTAGGGGTTGTGTAAAAGCGCCCAAAAAACACAGAACAATCACTGTAGTGAAGGCATAGGGCATTGGGAAATATTTTTGGCTTACTGGTTATACTTCCATCGTACCTTTTATCTTCAAAATGGGATACATGGCTTAAAGTTTTACACCATGCCTTTAAGTAATAGTAAATGATTAGGAAGAAAACAAACTATTTGAAATACAGAGGTGGAAAAGAGTTTTGAGGATACCCAGAATGCACAGAACGACAAATCAAATCAAGGCTGACCTACGTCTGGAGACAAAGATGATGAAATGGTGGCTGCCCTATTTTGGGCACCTCATGAGATTGCAGGTTTCTCTGGAAAAAAACGAAGTCAGTGAAAGGTGGAAGGCACCAAGAGATGAGGAAGACCAAATAGGAGATGGAGTGACTCCCTAAAAGAAACCACAAACTTCAGTGTACATGAATCGAGCAGAGAACCTGAGGACAGGACATTTTGGAGAGTGCTCATTCTCCCAGTTGCCATACGTCGCACATTTAATGGCACGTAACAACAACAGATGAGGGAACAAAGCAAGCTATTTTGGGACCCTTCTTGTCTGTTCACCCAGCTTCCCTGCCTGCTGTGTTGTCCATCTGGAGGAGCTCCAGATGGCTCTACTACATCATCAGCCTCTATGCTTTCAGCCAGAACAGGGATGGCTCCAGTCCTTCCTAAGTAACCACTTCCTCTGATGTAGATTTGTATGGTTAGGTTTGCCTTCCTCCCTTCCTCCCCTTGGAAATGAATCCCATTCCTCTTCCGGAGACAGGAGGGGCACGGGCAGTTACCTCCATCAATGTAGGCCTCTGCAGAAAGGTAGCTCCGAAGGGTTAACAGTCCCTAATTGGAGCCGTTTTGCAAGCCCAAGCTGAACAAGCCATTGGAGGCAAGGACCCATATGAAGGCGGGCTTTGCGGGGGCTTAAGCAGGGGCCGCCTCTGCATCCTCCATCTTTGCTGCTTTCACACCACATCCATCCCACCCACAGTAATAATGAGAATGAGGTTATCTGGTCAAAAGAGCCTCGTGGCACAGTGGTTAAATGCCTGTACTGCAAGTAAAACTGTGCTCACGACCTGGGGTTCAATCCCTGGTAGCAGGCTCAAGGTTCACTCAGCCTTCCATCCTTCCGAGGTCGGTAAAATGAGTACCCAGCTTGCTGGGGGGGGGGCAATGTGTAGCCTGCACACTGTAATGAAACTGTAAACTGCCCAGAGACTACTTAAAGTGGTATGGGGCAGTATATAAGCAGAACACTTTGATTTGATTTGCTTTGGTCACTTCATGGCCAGATGGGGATCTTTGACCACCATTCTGATTGGCCCGGGACTCGTGGTGAGTTTTCCTTGCTTGAGAATTTGCAATTTTTTTGTAGGGTTGAGTTCATGGTATGGTCCCATTAAGGAGAAGAGGGCAGCCTTTAATAACAAATTAGTTAGATAGTAGTTAGGGTTAATATGTTCCAGTTCCTGTCAATTTGCACCTTGACTGCTCAATTCCAATACAGTGGTACCTTGTATAAAGGAATTAATTCGTTCCAAATGAAATTATGTTAAGCAAATTTTCCATTATACAAATTCCCATAGGAATGCGTTGAAAACGGAGTAATCCCATTTTTATGTTGTATGGATTCTTCCCATAGGCGATTATGTTAAGCAAATTTTCCCTATCTCTGGAATTGTTTATGTTGCACAAATTTTATGTTATACAAGCTGTTTGTTATACAAGGGTCCACTGTATATATAACCGAATTGGAAAATCTGCCTGTGTAAACTTACAGCAGGTTCCCAGATTGAACTCGTTTAAGACTGAAGGGCCTGAGATTAAGAATAGAGGCAAATGTTGAATTGTACTACAGTAGCCCCCCTTTTAATGATGGTCCATTGATAATAATGGTTAATAAAGTTGTAGCCCAATTTTAAACCCAATCACTTGTCTGGCCTGTTTATTTCGGGTCTGGGGGTGCAAAGCACCAGCATTCGTGGCTTCTGGTGTCGCCAGCTCTTTCTCCTTCCACTATCTTTGCACGAGACAATGACTGTACATTGACTTCCTTTTTGTTTTATCCAAATGCCAAATTTTAAATTTCTGAAGTCAGCTGGCATTAGCTGTCATCCGGCCACTTCCCCCACGAGTGATCTGATCACTAAGTAACTTCCCCAAGTTGATCACCATGAACTTTACGGGTGAGAACATGGGTAGATCTGTGATCAAAAGAAAAAGCCCTGGTTTCCATTTTCAAGACAATCCATGTTATCTTTGCTCCTTCTCTCTGCATTAATTAACTCCTCCTGTTCAGCTGCAATGAGCTCAGACTTGGCCCCCATGAATACCTACTAATTCCATGCTATCAACATAAAGTGTGCCAATACTGAGACACACAGAAGTAAGACGTGACTTTCAGCACCCTCAGAGTTTTTGAGTTTTTGTGCATCCTGCTTGCTCCTTTATTTGTCCTGGTTATTAGACTAAATTTACCTATTCTAAACCTAAGTAGGAATTATAACCAATCCCTTTCCTTCCTTCCTCCCTTTTCCCCTTCCTTTCTTCATTCCTCCCTCCCTCCCTTCCCCTTTCTTTATTCCTCCTTTCTTCCTCCCTCCCTCCCTCCCTCCCTCCCTCCCTTCCTTCCTTCCTTCCTTCCTTCCTTCCTTCCTTCCCAGGGGTTATTCCCTAGAAACCACTTTCTGTCATGGATTCACAAGACTGTACTAATTAAAAAAAGACCAACATAATGTTTCACAAAAAACAAAAACAAAAAACTTGTGAGTGTGTGTGTGTAAAATATTTTTACCCTACCTTTCTCCATAAAAATGACCCAAGGCAGCATATATATTTAAGATGTAATATACTAAGGAGGGTGCCACATTGCAAATGCCACATTACAACATAGTAGACAAAACCAACACAAAAACATATTCAAAGCAATAAGGCAGAACCATCCATTGAACAACCTCACTCAGGCAGGCAGACATGGAGGGTCACCTTGCCTGAAGAGGGAGGTCTTTGCCTGTTCGTGGAAGGACAGCAAAGAGGAGGCCAGCCTGTGGGAGGGAGGTCCCAAAGTCTGGAAGGGGTGACAGAGAAGACCCACTCCCACCCTCACTGTGGGCACCTGTGAAGATGGTGGGAGAAGAGATCATAGAATCATAGAATCATAGAGTTGGAAGAGACCTCATGGGCCATCTAGTCCAACCCCCTGCCATGCAGGAACTCCATCACAATATTTTCGACAGATGGCCATCCAGCCTCTCCTTAAAAACCTCCAAAGAAGGAGACTCCACCACCCTTTGTGGCAACATATTCCACTGCCAAACAGCTCTGTCATAAAGTTCTTCCTAATGTTCAAATGGAATCTCTTTTCCTGTAGTTTGAAACCATTGCCCCGAGTCCTAGTCTCTGAAGCCATGGAAAACAAACCTGTTCCCTCCTCAATATGACATCCTTTCAAATATTTAAACATAGCTATCATATCCCCCTCAGCCTTCTTTTAGAGAGGCTAAACATTCCCAGTTCCCTAAGCCGTTCCTCATAAGACATTTCCTCCAGACCCTCAACCATCCTGGTCGCTCTCCTCTGCACCCGCTCAAGGTTGTCAACATCCTTTTTAAATTGAGGTGCACAGAACTGGACACAGTACTCCAGGTGGGGTCTGACCAGAGCAGAATAGAGTGGTACTATCACTTCCCTTGATCTAGACACTATGGTTCTGTTGATGCAACCAAGAATCGCATTGGCTTTCCTGGCCACTCATGTTCAATTTGTGGTCCACCAAGACTCCCAGATCCCTTTCACAGGTACTATTTTCCAGCCAAGTGTCACCCATCCTATATCTGTACCTAGATGTAGCACCCTACATTTCCCTCTGTTGAAATCCATTCCGTTAGCTTTGGCCCAGCACTCTAATCTGTCAAGTTCCTTTTGGATTTTCATCCTATCCTCTAGGGAATTAGCAACCCCTCCCAATTTGATATCATCTGCAAATTTAATTAGCATACTCTCTATTCCTTCCCCCAAGTCATTAATAAAGATATTAAACAGCACTGGACCCAGAACAGAACCCTGGGGCACCCCACTGGTCACATATCTCCAAGCTGAAGAGAGACCATTTATGATCACCCTTTGGGTGTGATCAGAATCAGAATCAGAATCAGAATCAGAATCAGAATCAGAATCAGAATAGTTTTATTGGCCACGTGTGGTTGGACACACCCAGAATTTGTTTTGGTAAAATATGCTCTCGATATAAAAGGAAATATAAGAATCAGATAGTCAACAATAAAATCAGATATAAGAATCAGATCAGTCAAGCAATTACAAATCCACCTAACAGTTGCACTATCTATCCCACTTTCTATTAACTTTTTAACAAGAATACTATGGGGAAACTTATTGAAGGCCTTACTAAAGTCCAGATAAGCAATATCCACAGCATTCCCCTCATCCACCAGGCCTGTAATTCTATCAAAGAATTAAAAGTCTCTCCTCATGATCTCAGCATTCAAACAGGCTCATAAAGGGAGACATAATCCTTGAGAGATCTTGGACCTGAGCATAAGAACATAAGAAGAGCCATGCTGGATTAGGCCAACGGACCATCTAGTCCAGCTTCCTGTATCTCAGAGTGGCCCCACCAGATGCATCTGGGAGCGCATGAGACTAGATCTCTGTCTCCTGGCACCACTCCCCTGCATCTGGCCCTTGAAGTACCCTGGTTTAAAGCCTGGAGATTACACATCTCCCTCATGGTTTTTAACCTGTGATGGACTTCTCCTCCAGGAATCTGTCCAATCCCCTTTTGAAGGCATCCAGGCCAGATGCCATCACCATATCCTGTGGCAGTGAGTTCCATACACTAACAACACACTGGGTATTTTTTCTTTTCTTTTGTCTGTTCTTACTCTCCCAGCCCTCAGTTTGAGTGCATGTCCCCTAGTTCTGGTATTTTGTGAGAGGGAGAAGAGCATCCCTCTATCTAGTTTGGGGGTTTGCAGCTCTATATGGTTTTACACAAAGAACTCTGTGTGTCTCCCACACAAATCCATGGGCAGAGGCGGGAGAAATGAGCCTAGAATCCCTCAGCAAGCATAGCCAGGAGCAACAGTAGCCCAAGAATAATGCTTCCTTCACTGCATCCTCCTTTATAGGAAAGAATACAGAGATTCGTTGACAGGTTCCGTATTCTTCCCAGACCTCCAGCCCCACCTGAGAAGGTAGAAGAACTTGAGATAAACCTTCCTACCTCCCCCCCCCCTGAAAACCACGGGGGATACACTGTCAGTCAAACTCGGCTTCCGACAGACCAACAATCATGACCCCGCTCTAAGGCGACTTCCTAGGTGCTTTGAATGTTCTCCTTTTCCCCCTCCGGAGCTCCTCTAAACTCACGTACGGGATGCAAAGAGAATGTATATGAAAAGAAGAAGAGGGGAAGTGGGGCGATTATTGAACACAGGGTTATAAGTCTCTGATACGGTTTTACTTCTTTGCCACCAGGCTCGATTAGGAAGCCAAGAAGCAATAGCGTGAAAGGAGTCCGCCAGGAGCATCCTCCGCTTCATTAAACTAAGTACGGCTCAGCTGAAAGATTATGCCGAAAACATTATGCCCCTGCCAGGACAGAAACACACATGCCGCCACAAGTGGCCAAGGCAACCTGCTTCTCCCTTTAACTCCCTCCTGGCATGTGCCTTTTTCCGAAACATCCGCCACCGATGACTCTCTACTTTCTCTCGGATGCGTCTTCTTCCCTTAGTCTCTAAAGCACAGGGAGAGAAAGAAGGCTTGGGAAATTTTGCCTTCCTAACCATTTAGGCTGCCTTGCCCTGACAAACGCCTGGGTGGTAACTATTATGGGCTTTTAAGAACCCTTGCTACTGGCCAAAGAGTGTGTGTTCTTCTCCAACCACAGGGCTCTCTAATTTACCCCAAGTTCCACTAGTGTTGTTTGCTGTTGAGAAGCAAAGCCCACTAAGATGCAGCAAATGGAGGGAAATGAATGGCTGGACGTTCCAAGATGCAAACAACCCATCAACAGCTTCAGATTCCAAAATAGGAAAATGCTGGGGCATTTGAGGTCTGGAAAAAAGGTGCCTGAGGGGAGATATGATTGAGACGTACAAAATTATCTGGGGCTTGAGTAAAGTGGGTAGAGGAACACTCTTCTCCCTCTCACAAAATACCAGAACTAGAACCATAGAATCGGAAGAGACCTCAAGGGACATCCAGTCCAACCCCCTGCCATGCAGGAACCCCCTTTACAATATTTCCAACAGACGGCCATCCAGCCTCTGCTTAAAAACCTCCAAAGAAGGAGAATCCACCACCCTCTGTGTTAGCATATTCCACTGCCAAGCAGCTCTAACCATCATGAAGTTCTTCCTCATGTTCAAATGGAATCTCTTTTCCTATCGTTTGAAACCATTGACCCAAGTCCTAATCTCAGAAGCCATGGAAAACAAACTAGGGGACATCTACTCAAATTGGGGGGGGGGGTGGGAGAGTGAGAACAGACAAAATAAAATATTTTTTTTTACTCAGCGTGTTGTTAATCTGTGGAACTCCCTGCCACAAGAAGTGGTGGTGGCATCTGGCCTGGATGCCTTCAAAAGGGGATTGGACAGATTCCTGGAGGAAAAGTCCACCACAGGTTACAAACCATGATGGAGATGTGTAATCTCCAGGCTTTAAACCGGGGTACTTCAAGGACCAGATGCAAGGGAGTGGTATCAGGAGGCAGATATCTAGTCTCGTGTGACCCCAGACGCATCTGGTGGGGCCACTGTGAGATAAAGGAAGCTGGACTACATGGGCCTTTGGCCTGATCCAGCACAGCTCTTCTAATGTTCTTATGTTCTTATGCTTTCTTACCTCTCCTCAGTCTTCTTTTCTCAAGGCTAAACAGGACGACTTCTTTCAGTCTTTCCTCATGGGGCTTGGTTTTCAGTCCCCCGTTCGTCAATGATTTACTTCAAATATGAGATGGTGGAAGGAATCAGAAGAGAAATTATTCCCCCACACCTCCGTACTGTTTCCCACAAGGACCAGATTTCTTCATACTGTTAACAAATTGCGCTGCTCTTGAGATTTTTCTTAAATCTGCCCTTCTCCGTAGATCAAAACTGCATTGCAAGTATTTGCTAACTTCCTTGGAAGCTTCTGGTTTTCACGTGGGACTGTAATGTTACAGTGAAGCTTTTTCTGTTTCCCCGCTGTATTTTTGCAAAATCTATATGCTGTGTGAACATAATTTGCACAAACCTCTCGTTTGTTCAAATAAATATAAGGGTTTTTTTTTTTAAGGCATTAGCGTTAATGCTAATTAGGCATTATTTTTTTTCTATTGCAAGATCCTAAGACAAAAATTATTTAAAAAAATATATACATCCAATGCCATCTTATGCATGCAGGCCGCAGTTAAATTACTGCACATTCCAGCGATGAATGTTTTATGAATCTTATATTTTTTAATATAATATGAATATTTTATTTTTAATAAAGACCAAGAAATGATGAAAAGACGCACAATACAAAAAGTGGAAACGTTTTGCTTATGTAAAGGGAAACAAAAGCTACAGATTGTTACAGCAGATCATGTGAGGTGAAACAAAGGGGAACAATAGTGCTGGCTCAGGTATCCCATAACACACACTCCCATAGGCATTTGGTGGGGCCACTGCAGACATTACAGATCTGTGCACACATGTCATGTGCAACCACTGGCTCAGATCTAAGCATGAAAGCAAAAACATTTCTCCCATCATGCAAAAAGCTGGAAATTATCAACAAAAATCAAAGAGAGGACATCCATTCAAATTGAGAGCTGGGAGAGTAAGAACTGACAAAAGGAAATATTTTTTCCACCCAGCACATTGTTAGTTTATGGAACTCCCTGTCACAGGATGTGGTTATGGCACCTGGCCTGGATGCCTTCAAAGGGGGATTGGACAGATTCCTGGAGGAAAAGTCCATCACAGGCTACAAACCTTGATGGAGATGTGTAATATCTAGGGTTAAAACCAGGGTCCTTCAAGGGCCAGATGCAGGGGAGTGGTATCAGGAGACAGATATCTAGTCTCGTGCGCTCCCGAACGCATCTGGTGGGGCCACTGTGAGATACAGGAAGCTGGACTAGATGGGCCTTTGGCCTGATCCAGCAGGGCTCTTCTTAAGTTCTTATGTTCTTATCCCTGCACGGAGCAGGGAATTGGACTTGATGGCCTGAAAGTGTGTTCAATATTTCTTTTTATTTACTGCCGTTGTTAACCGCCCAGAGTTCATTTGGAAAGACGGGCAGTATAAAACTATATTAAATAAATAAATAAATAAATAAATAAATAAAGCCCCCTTCCAGCTTTATGGTTCAATGATTCTATGAACAGGCCACAGAGTGCCTCCCCCCCGCCCTTTGATATTTCTACAACTGGTAGAAAACTGTCTCGACACAAAACAAGTGATTTCTCATGAATTGACATGCCGGCAGACAAATCAAGCATGGGAGAAATGGATGACTAAAGAAAAAAAAAAGATGCAAACAACCCATCTAGGGCGTCTAACATGAAACTGCCCATGTAAGAAAGCAATGGAGCCAGTGACCACAGGAGGTGGCAAGCCGCTCTTAACCCTGGAGGTATTCAAGAGAAAAGTAGACAACTCCCTGCCAAATCTGGGTTCCTACCCTGAGCAAAGTGTTACACATGCCTTTCAACCCCATTATTCTTTGATTCCACAGAATGACCACAAGGAGTGATTTAGGGAGCTGGGAATGTTTAGCCTCTCTAAAAGAAGGCTGAGAGGGGATATGATAACTATGTTTAAATATTTGAAATGATGTCATATTGAAGAGGGGGCTGGTTTGCTTTCCATGGCTTCAGAGACTAGGACGCGGGGCAATGGTTTCCAACTACAGGAAAAGAGATTCCATTTAAACACTAGGAAGAACTTCATGATATTTAGAGCTGTTCGGCAGTGGAATAATACGCTGCCCCAAAGGAGGGTGGGTGGAGTCTCCTTCTTTGGAGGTTTTTAAGCAGAAGCTGGATGGCCATCTGTCGGAAATACTGTGATGGGGTTCCTGCATGGCAGGCGGTTGGACTGGATGGCCCTTGAGGTCTCTTCCAAATCTATGATTCTACGACCAGCCAACCAACCAAAATGTAATTAGAGCTCTCACTCAGTGTTTTTACATCTCAACAGTTTTATACCTATGATAACGAGCATTCCAGTTTATCTGGAAGATGTCTTCCTTGACGACTTATTATATTCTTTATTCTCTTGCATTTATTCCATTTATCTGCCTCAACTGTTTCTAATATGGATTATTCACGATTGATTATCTGTTGTGTTTTGGCTTCCCATTTTAGTTTAATTATGATTGCTATTTCTTCCTCTTTGGATTTTGTTCAATTTATGTGATTTATGCTTGTTTTTATTGCTTAATGCTTATGCTGTCATTCATTAGCCTGTATACCACCCAGAATAGCAATTAAACTAGATGGGTAGTATAAAAGCTCAATAAATCAATAAATAAGAGGGGGGGGGAGCTTAACCTCTACCTGGAACTTCCAGCTGCATTTCTAAGTTTTAAAAGGCACTTAGAGCCTATGATGGTTAAAAGTCTTGTTCTCCCATTGCAGGTTTCCCCAGGCACAAGCTCAGTGGGAGATTTTAAGTGTAAAGGTTCAATGACCCAGGAAAGTGACTTGCAAGGAGCCAACCAAGCTGATCTTATATATAAAAACACTGTCATTTGAAGGAAGTGAAGGGGAGCACGCTGAGATCAAGGGAAAATAGCCGCAGAGCGGTGAGGTTCCCTGCCCTTTTGCCTTTATGGACTGGCTGGTGGTGTGGCAATGGAGGGCAGGGGAGATGGTGGATGTGATGCAAGCACTGGGCTGCATTAGACATTCATCAAAACAGGCATGTGTGTGTGGGGGGGGGAGAGGAATATGGGTTCAAAGAAAAGCATGCTCCTAACATACGAGCCCCGTAGCACTTACAGCACTCTTTGGGCAGTTTACAATTCAGTTATAAATACAGTAATACCTTGGTTCAAGAGCGTTTTGCAAGACAAGCAAATATTTCTTCTGATTTTTGCCTTGATCAACACACAATGTCTTGATATACAAGCACCGGAGCAAGTCCCATGATCGTAAGTGAGCCGATGGTGGCTCCCCCTCCCTCCTCCTGCTGGATAGAAGGTGATTGTCTGGAACATTCTGTCTCAGACAACCCTTAAAAGCAGAGAGGAACGGAGGTCTCCCTTGCACCAGGCAGGAACGTTTTCGAAAGAGAGTGCAGATTAGGGTTTTCTTTTTCTTCATATTTATATTTTTATTGAATTTGTTTTCAACATCCTTTCTTATTTTTCAAACAATTTCTAGTCATGGGGCAGCTAGTCAAATGTGCATTTGGCTACACATTGCACTTTATTATTGTCACATTAAAAACACAGAGTAAAATCCAGTTGTTAGTCCCAAGCAGAGCAGATTCCGCAGCCAGGTACCTAAATCATGGTGTGGACGTGGAATTCTAGCCAACTTGTTTTGTGCGTTTTGGCATTTTGGGTGTACAGTATGTGGTCTATGGGACCCCAGAACGAATCATCTGAATTTTCATTATTTCTTATGGGAAACTTTGCTTTGATATAAGAGTGTTTGGGTTTACAAGCATGTTTCCTGAACGGATTATGCTTGTAAACCTTACTGTATTGCACCTTGCTTAACTCTCCAGCCAGCTGGGTATCTAGTCCACGTTCAAGTACTCCTAACTTGTTCACTTTTATCAAATTGTATGCCCATGAATGGATCAACTTTCAAAATAGAAGCAAACATTTAGCAATGTTTGGAGGACAGCAGGATCATACGATGCATATTCCAAAACTAGGTTAGCCATGACTGGTGCAAACAGAGCTCCATCATGCCAGGAATAGCCATGGATTTCAAACGGTTCTTGAAATCTAACTCCAATTAGACTTAGTGCTCTTTGCTCTCTGAGCAGCAAAGCACAAACACACACTGCAAGCACAGAAGAGGAAGTTGATTGTTAAGAATGACACAAACAACCCATCTACTGCTTCAGATTCTTGAACAAAGCCACACTCAGACCTGTTTTGTACAATTCACACCACAACCTGGGTTGTGCATTTTTGTCAAAGTGATGTGAGTTGTACAAGACTAGGGTGCCTCTGGCTGATGGAGGATCTCCACTGAGAGCCCAATGAATGTTTCACTATCCCTTCCAAAGAGATGTATGTTGAAGCTCTTCATCTGCTGGTGATGAGCAAAGAATTATAGATAAAGCATAATAGTTCATCAAAGCATGGTTGGGAATGATATGAAGTTGTCCCAGGTTCACCCAGACTTAGCCCATGATCATGCCAAGTGGAAGACAAGAATAGCGGATCCCGCCACCTGCCAGAACCCTGCCTGTCACAGAACCTGACTCTGAGGGGTTAAATGGTGAAGAGCTGCTGGAGGAGTCTGATGACTCAGCTGAAAACATATCTCCTCCTCCTAGAAGGGCCATGAGCAGGATTCTGCAAAGACGTGCTACCAGGAGGGCTAGGGAAAGGGTCTTTGATGCTAGACGGGGAATCAGGTCGGGAAGCCCTGAGTACTAGCAGAAGCCTTTCCAGAAGTAAGGGTGTGTTCCCTGTTTTGGGATAAAGCTGGCAAGCTTACCTTGAGCTCTCTGTGGGAGCAACACGTTATTTGAACTTGCAACCATGTTCCTGTCTGTGACCTTGGCTCTGTTTCCCGACTTCGGATTGACTTCCTGGACAACGGCTTGATCTGTTCCCTTGGGTTTCACATCTGGTTTCAATGAGATATTCTGGTTTTGACTTGGACTGGTAATTGATGGGAGTTGGATTCTGTTACTTATCTGGCACTTGATTGTTAGCAAAGGACTTGAACTTGCCTGGCTTTCCACTAAAGATCTTGGCAAAGAACTGAACTCTGTTTGTGTGTGTGCTCTGTGTGCGGGGCTTGACACCACCAAGTGGTAGAAATGCTACGAAAAGGAAGAAGTTAATCAAAGCATGCATGCCAGGGTTCCTCAGGTCTCCAGGATTAGATCAATAAGTGTCATCACAGAGAACCTTCTCCTTTGCAGATCTATTTTTACACACAAGTCCATGTTCCTCCCACGTAGCATCCACGTGCTTGTTGAGATGAGCATCTGAATGCTTTAAAGCTTTAGCCACCAAATTGGACGAGCAGAAACAGATCTCTTACTTTCAGGCAGTCCACATCAAGCTTTTCACCCAAACTCTCCACAGTTGGTTCATTTATCCAGAACCCCCTGTCACCTCCTCCTCTCCAGGAAAGAAAATGTTCAGAAACAGCAAAGGGCCATCCTTCCTTCGTGATAACCTTGAGTTTTGTCAAGGAGGAAGCTGGAGGCAGGCTAACGTGAAACCAATGTCCTTGGTTGAAGTTGGATCCATCCCCTCGTAAAGACAGTTGGATACAGATTTCTGATATACACCCATGCCATAGATGCTTTCCTCCTAGTGACTACACAGGCAATTAGTAGTTAGAAATTAATAGACACTACCATCTGGAATCCCTCCACCTTATATTGCAAGAGATATTTAATGTGCCTTGTACTTCCCAGAGTTCAACAAGAATTTGGAACCACTCCGTTTCATCAATAACTACATGATGAAGCACTAGTTCTCTGACACTTCTATGCTAACCAACACTTGGATGGTGTTCCACTTGGATGGTAGAGGAGATGCAGTGTTTTTATAGAATAAAAACATGGAATTACGATTTGGAGTTTCAATGAGAAGAAATTATATTTATTCCCACCAATATCACAACATCTCTCCCCCCCCCCCAAGAAAAATATTACCTTCACATCTGTTATTTAACTGTAATCAACATTTATGCTCAATTATATGCTTGCAAGTTTGGAATACTATCGGAGTGTAAATCTATCCCTGTCCAGCTAACAGGTTTCCTGGAAGTTTCTCCCCTGAAGCTGCTCCATCTGGGACAAGAGAAGGCATGAGTTTGCTTTGATCTACTCTAGTTCTTCTCATGCTTTTAGGAGAACGGACAGGACTACCGTCACCAGAATCTGAAAGCTTCCAGTATTATAACAAATGCAAATGTGATTTCATAAATGCTATGAGCTTCCTTTCTGAATCAAATGTTCTCAACAGAGTCAACAATGAGAAAGAAAAACTCTTCTTCTTGTAGAATCTATTTAACCAGGCTTGAAAGCCAAGTGAGGCATACAAATTTTGAAGAATACAAATTTTAAGGATAAAAGATTATGCACTTAACAGAGGGCAACATCTCCACCACCTACGACCAGCTGAGAAACTTGTGGCAGCTGCTTCTCCTGCTGCTGAGCTTTTAGAAACTCCTTTGTTTCTTGCTCAGAAAAATCATGGCCATGCTGCCTCTCTCTGTTTAATTCAACTCCCCTTGCTTTGACTCAAAAGTCACCTGAGTTGACTTGAGTTGACCCAGCTTTGGGTTCCCAGATGGTCTTGGCCCCAAACTCCCAGAAGCCTTCACTCCTGGTTCTGATGGCCAGTATTTCTGGGAGTTGTAGTCCAAGAGGACACCAATGTTGAGAACCGCTGGACAAAACAATGCCAAGAGGCTAGGGGTCAAAGCAAATCTACACACATCGTTCTTTGCCTCTGTGTCACAGTCCTATGTATATATGTGTACATAGAGTTGATCATGAACAATATTGCTTTGCACTAGAGGGGGAAATTGAGCCCCAGGGTTGAATCCCTCCCCAGGCTCTTCTTATAGACATTGTAATTTTGTGGTTCTTTATGCCGTGTACACTATTTTTGCCTATTCAAAAAATACAAAATGCTAAGGGCCTTTTCACATGACTCCTAAGATCCGCTGGCCACTTAAATTCGGACCAGAGATCTTGGGGGTTTGTTGCTCTTCCTGCGTCCCCACCCCTCCGCACTTCCTTGCTCCTGCCTGCATGAGGGGAGGGAGAAAAAAAGAGAGGAAAAAATGCAGGCTCCCCTCCAAAGCCGCCCGGTAGCCCCATCGTCATCCTGATTCCTTCTATCAAAGGGGCGGGAGGCAAAAAAAAAAAAAAAAAAAACAGAAGCGAGGAGAGCCCGGCACTCACCAGATTACATCCGGATCTGGGGATTTTCACCCTCCGAGAGCAGGTACATGAAAAGTGCGCTGGGACATGCTTGGGTGGGCGTGGTCACACTTAATTTCCTGCAAACTCCAGAGCTGGTGGGGAAACAATTGTCAGCTCCGGAGCTGGCAGCCATTTGCGGCAGAGTTTAGGGGTTGTGTACAAATACCCTTAGTTACAGGGGGAAAAGATCTCTAGGAAAGTGGGGTGGATGATGGCTCCAACATTTTGTCTAGGGCAGGCATATCCAAAGTCTGGCCCAGGGTCCAAATGCAGCCTGTTTTAAAATTTCGAGCGGCCCTCTGCTTCTTCTCCCTGCTGGCTCAGCCTGTCATGCATCCCCACCAGCCGTCTCCTCCCCATGTTGGCTGGAGATGTCAGCTTGCAGTTTTATGGTCTGCCTGCCCTCCCTGCCTCTGTCCATCCCCTCAGCCACCTGCCCTGCCTCCCCTCCCCTGGCTCCGTTGCTGCAGCATCCTCCCCACCTCCTTGCAAGAGAGAAGGTGCGTCTTGGGTGCACATTCGAGCAGTGGTGCGTCTTGGGTGCACGCAAGCCAATCCCAAGCCGTCCAACGCTCCTGGGCCCTTAGACACCTTGAAACCCGAGCATTTGCGGTTGTGGCCCATGCAGATGGGCCACACCCTCCCCCCCTTTCAGGCTGAATGGTTGCCCCCCATACATGTTCACCTCACCAAATCTGGCCCTCCTTGCAAATAGTTTGGACACCCCTGGTCTAGGGCCTTATCAGACACTGAATTTGGTCCTCAAGATTTTCTCTCTGATTCAACTGTGCTCTTGGATATTTTAAAAAGAACCTCTACTGTTAATTTATACATGCATGTTCTCTCTCTCTTTCACACGCACACTACTACCATTAGGCCATCCTGTATTTGTTGTTATGTGCCATCAAGTCCCTTTCAAATTTACATTGACTCTATGAAGAAGTGAATTCCAGTAAGTCCTGTAACTCACAGCCCTACATATCTCTCTCATACTCAACACTGTGTTTGTCTATATGAAGTCAATGCATTGCATATTCATCCATCGATCCATCGATCTACTGATCCACTGAACCATCCCTCCCTCCCTCCCTCCCTCCATTCATTTCTTCCTTTCCCCATTCACACCCCCACCAGCAAGGCCAGGGCTAACAACTCATACTTTATAGGTGTTGGCAAGGTTGTAAAGGTCAGACTTGCAAGCACCTTAGGCCACTGTCCACCTAATGAGCCTATTCAGGCCACTGTCCATCTTATGAGCCTATTTCAGACCAGGGTGACATGACGTCAAAGTGAACTATAAAATGGAAGGCTAGCAACTAGCTTTCCCCAGAATGACAAAGCTGTTTGGATGAGCAGCAAAGTGTTGCAATCTTTCAAGAAAAGAAGTCCAGTTGAAATGACTCAACTTCCAGATATGAATGAAAATCTTCACAGACATGTCCCACAATGCCACCTCAGTTTTTGCTCACATGATGATTTCTTTGCTAATAGTCTTAGAAGTTGAAATACTTATGAACATTCTATACCATGCCAGCAACCGAACCTGTAATTCCAAGCAGCTACACCGAGAGTTCTTATAGTCCACTAATGCACATTATTTTTTATTTGTTTATTTTCTGTCTTTAACCTTCATTTCTGCTACTTTCCTGTTTGTTTGGCCAATTTTATCTCATTTTTGTGAGGATGAATAACAACAAAAACAACAACAACAACAACAACTTTATTTTATGTCGCCTTTCTCCCCAAAACCCCTCTCTTCCTGCAAATTCTTGAATTCCATGCTTTAATTTTGCTCTCTGCAACTATCCTAAGTGCCCTAAAGGTGATTCAAATCTGGTTTTGGCTTCTCAAAAAGAAAATGTAGCAGTAGATATTACTGGTATTTTGTATCTCCCCCCCCACCTTTCTTTACATAGTTTTCCCCCCTAAAAATGCAGCGCGGGGGGGGGGGATAAACTCCCATGAGTCTTGTTGTTATTATTGCCTTTGGCAAAGCCCCCGACGTTTTCTGTCTAAGATGTAAACAAGAGTGTCTGGTAAAATAGCCAATCGCTAGGGGAAGGCACACAGAGAGATTTCAGAGTTGAAATAAGCATGGTTTTATTGACCTGCAAAGACAGCCAAGAAGACCAGAAAAACTTCCAAAGCCTTAAACACCAGAGCTCCCAAAGATGGCTTTTTAAAGATGACAACGGCGTCTTCCTTTTGCCTTCAATCTTTCCCAATATTAGGGACTTTTCCAAGGAGTCCTCTCTCCTCATGAGGTGGCCAAAGTACTGGAGCCTCAGCTTCAAAATCTGTCCTTCCAGTGAACATTTGGGGTTGATTTCTTTCAGGATGGATAGGTTTGATCTCCTTGCAGTCCAGGGGACTCTCAAGAGTCTCCTCCAGCACCACAGCTCAAAAGTATCAATTCTGCGGCGATCAGCCTTTTTTATAGTCCAGCTTTCACTTCCATACATCACTACTGGAAAAACCATAGCTTTGACTATCCATATGTTCCTTGAACCTCTGCCACTTCAGTGTTCTTTTCTTCTTCCCCATTATCCTCATACCCTGAGACATTTCAGAAGGCAAGAGGCTATATATTTCACTTTGATGCCACAATCAGAGAATCAGCCTCTTGTTTAGCTTCCCATGATAAAGCCATGATATCATGCAGTCATAAGAACATTGGCCATGCTGGATCAGGCCAAAGGCCCATCTAGTCCAGCTTCCTATATCTCACAGTGGCCCCACCAGATACGTTTGGGAGCGCATGAGACTAGATATCTGACTCCTGATCCCACTCCCCTGCATCTGGTCCTTGAAGTACCCCGCTTCTAATCCTGGAGATTACACGTCTCCATCATGGTTTGTAACCTGTGATGGACTTTTCCTCCAGGAATCTGTCCAATCCCCCTTTGAAGGCATCCAGGCTAGATGCCATCCCCACATCTTGTGGAAGGGAGTTCCACAGAGTAACACCGCATTGAGTGAAAAAATATTTTATTTTGTCTGTTCTCACTTTCCCAACCCTCAGTTTGAGTGTATGTCCCCTAGTTCTGGTATTTTGGGAGAAGGAGAAGAATGTCCCTCTATCCACTTTACTCATGCCCTGCATTATTTTGTACGTCTCAATCATATCCCCCCTCAGGCACCTTTTTTTCAGACTAAAGAGCCCCAAATGTTTTAGCCTTTCCTCATAAGGGAGGTGCCCCAGCCCAGTAATCATTTTAATCATTCTCTTTTGCACCTTTTCCCAGTACAGGAAGGTACTGTTGTAGGGAAGCTGTGCTTGGGGTGAGAAATTAATATTAAGAACTGCCTATTTCTTGACTTTCAAATGCTTTTTTTCCCCCAGATTGGCAGAATTTAGCATTTCGGTAGGAATGCTAGAAATGAATGGCCATTAAAAATGAATAAAGAACAAAAAAGATTGGTGAAAATAAATCGTATTTGTTTCAGAGGTACAACGGGGCTACTTGACCCTAAAGGGAATTCAGCATACATCACCGTGAAGGTACCTGCATTCTAAACATTCCTTCCTTTCGTCCTTGACGTCTGGGAGAAGAGAGATACCAACGGCCATGAATGTTACCTAGTGGTGCACTAGGATCAAATGCTTCTTTGAAGAGATGGACATGTCTCTCTGAATACTTTCCTGACTCATCAGGTTGGAAATTTTAATTGTCCTCCTTTTGGCTGCTGCTGCTTTGCACACGGCCCAGCGTTCCATGCTCCCTAACGGATTCCGGGGCTTGAATGTCAAACTTTTCTACTCTTGACTAGTCACGTTTATAGTATGTGGGTAGTAGGGATGAGATTTACAATGAAACGTTTAGGGAGGGATGGATTTTCTAACTGCACCCCATTCCCTGGTGTGTGTGTGTTTGTGGGGGGAATGCCCCAATGGTTTATCAATCATTTTCTACTCTTCAGAGAGGTGCCTTCGGTGTCTCCAACTGGGGCATCTGAAAATCACTTAAGAGACTTTGAATTAAAGTAGAAATATCAAAGAGCAGTCAAGTAAGAACTGCATGAGAGCTCAGTGGTTTGGATATACCTGGCTGGAAAATAGTACCTGTGAAAGGGATCTGGGAGTTTTGGTGGACCACAAATTGAACATGAGTGGCCAGGAAAGCCAATGCGATTCTTGGTTGCATCAACAGAACCATAGTGTCTAGATCAAGGGAAGTGATAGTATCACTGTATTCTGCTCTGGTCAGACCCCGCCTGGAGTACTGTGTCCAATTTTGTGCACCTCAATTTAAAAAGTCAAATTGAAGAGAGACCAGGTTGTTTTGGATGGTTTCGAGCTACAGGAAAAGAGATTCCATTTGAACATTAAGAAGAACTTCATGCTGCTGCTAGGAAGTGGAATAATATGCTGCCCCAAAGGAGGGTGCTGGAGTCTCCTTCTTTGGAGGTTTTTAAGCGGAGGTTGCATGGCCATCTGTCGGAAATGCTGTGATGGGGGTTCCTGCATGGCAGGGGGTTGGACTGGATGGCCCTTGAGGTCTCTTCTAACTTGATGATTTCATGATTCTATGACTTTGATGCCCCAATGTATCTTTTGAAAGGAGCGTTCCAGTTCTATGATGATGGTGATAAAAATGGAGCTTCTTGGATCCATGACATATTTTCTGTGACAGTGAAGAAATGCAATCCTTCCACATGTAATGTGCATATAATCCCTGCCACACCCATCACATATACAACAAAAGAAGATCTAGGAAATGGCTGATAATATTGCAGTAACCATTTCTGGTCAAAAACAGTCTAAAAATCTCAACATTTTAATTTAAAGTTTGTCTATATTTCATTTGTCCATATTTTTAAATTGTGCAACACCTAGGAAGGAAGGAAGGAATGAATGAAGGAACGAATGAAGGGAGGCAGGCAGGGATAATTCTCCAATCCAAGAGTTCTACTTCTCAAGCAGACACCTCATAGGCACCTTCTATCTATAATGTTCTTGTTGTTTTTCTTGTAACATCTCAAAAGGCGTAAAATTAAAGGCGAGTAAAAAAGAAGACTGATGAGAAGCAATGGCAACCTTGTACGAGTGTAAAGTTTGCTGACCATCACCAATTTAGGAAACAGTGGGTCTTTTTTTAATCTCATCACCAAAATATTTTTCATCCCCAGATCTTTCAACTTTTGCAAAAGGAGGGCAACCAACATGGTTGAGGTTCTGAAAGAAATGTCTTACGAGGAGAGGCTTAGGGAACTGGGGATGTTTACAAAAAAGAAGGCTGAGGGGGGATATGATAGCTATGTTTAAACATTTGAAATGATGTCACATTGAAGAAGGGACTGGTTTTGTTTTCCATGGCTTCAGAGATTAGGACACGAGGAAATGGTTTCAAACTACAGGAAAAGAGATTCCATTTGAACATTAGGAAGAACTTCATGACAGTTAGAGTTGTTCGGCACTGGAATATGCTGCCACAAAGGAGGGTGGTGGAATCTCCTTCTTTGGAGGTTTTTAAGCAGAGGCTGGACGGCCATCGGTCGGAAATACTGTGATGGGGGTTCCTGCATGGCAGGGGGTTGGACTAGGTGACCCTTGAGGTCTCTTCCAACTCTATGATTCTATGATATTTGCTCTTCCAGAGCAGGGGGTTGGGGGTCTCCAGTGACAGCAGAACCTGCCATTGGCCTCCTAAAACATGCTAGATCTGTGGGTCCTATCATTGGGGTCCCCAGATGTTCTTGAGCCCACACCCACAAACAAGTGATGCAAGAGGGTGGGAAAAAAGTGACCTCATTGTTCCACTTGCTGCCTATACTTGCCCCTAGACCGGCCTAACTTTAGACGCTACAGTGCCCTCTGTTCTCCAGCCACTGAGGCACAAGATCAGTCTGTAGGTCCATAGGTTTCAGAAACAACCTGACAAAACAGACAGAGAGGTCGGTTCTGGTTCTGATGGAACTTTTCCCACTGGTACAACTTTCCCAATCTCTGTAGAAATGAAGAAGGAGGGAATCCCTTGCTCCCACAGGGAAAAGTGCAAGAAAACCCACTTTAGCCATAGCCTTGCATCAACGGAGCCTTGCAGAAGCATGCTGAATGCAACTAGCTATTGAAGCCAATCCCTATGCATGAAGACATTTAAGTGAGCAGTCAAGAGCTTTGGTTGCCAACTCCGACACGCAGCTCATGAGAATGGCAGAGGAGGGCGGGTCTCTCCTTGACTTCCAAATATAGGCTGAGATTATCCAATTTTGTCAATCTCAGGGGGTGGGGGAGAAGAAGGCTATTATATCTAGTGGTTATTAGAAACCAGTCAAAATGACCTCAACTCGATTTCCCCATGCAATCATTCCACAGTTAGGCCTTGAGCTCTTTCTTCTCTGGCTCGGCGTTAAATATTGCATGTAAAGAAATTCCAACCACCATCGTTTATTATTCTGAGAAAATTCTCCGCGTGAGAGACAGATGGAATCATTTCGTTTCTCTCCCGCTTCCCTCTGTTTGCAAAGTTGATTATGCCAACCCTATGTCTCTAAGACCAAGAAGAACTGGGACAGTGCATTGTTGTGAGACAGTTTTTTTGGAAAAGAATAAAATGAAATAAAGGCAATAACTTTTCCAGAGTCGCTATTTAGAGAGTGCTTTAACTGGGCCACTTCCTTCGCCTCTCAGAGCACAAGGAGACCAAAGGCTCACGCGTAGTACAAGGACATTTCACCTCGCCGATAACTGCTGCTCAGGCTGAATGACCCACCCTTTGGCTCATAAAGAATATTTGCTTTATTATATATTCTAAATTGGATTGGGTTGTCTTCTGAATAGTTCGGAGCGTTGGCTAGTTGCCTGTGGAGATGGAGACTGAGCGTTTGATTGCCCACTGTGTCTCTTGGAAGACGAGCCAGCTGTTTTAGCCTTGGCGCAGGGGTTCAATGCCTCTACTGCAGGTAAAACTGTGCTCACGACTTGGGGTTCGATCCCAGGTAGCTGGCTCATGGTGGACTCAGCCTTCCATCCTTCCGAGGGAGGGGGGCAATGTGTAGCCTGCATACTGTTATTAAAAACTTTAAACCACCCAGAGACTACTTGAAATGGTATGGGGCAGTATATAAGCAGAACACTTTTTTTGGACAAAGTGATTCAGGGGAGGAGTAGGAGCAGGAGGAGTTGGAGTAGGAGTAGGAGTAGGAGTAGGAGTAGGAGTAGGAGAAGGAGAAGGAGAAGGAGAAGAAGAAGAAGAAGAAGAACAAGAAGAACAAGAAGAAGAACAACAAGAAGAAGAAGAAGAAGAACAAGAAGAAGAAGAAGAAGAAGAAGAAGAACAAGAACGGAATGGGAAGCCATCTCTTAATACTCTGTGTCAGAGAGGTCAGCAAGGATGATCAGCAGACTGGAAACCAAGCCCTATGAGGAAAGACTGAAAGAATTGGGTATGCTTAGCCTGGAGAAAAGTAGGCTGAGGACAGATCAGATAGAACTTTTCAAATACAGTACTTGAAAGGTTGTCATACAGAGGAGGGGAAGATCTGTTCTTGAATTTCCCAGAAACTGAAAACATGAGACATTAGAGGGGCAAGTCTCATCTGTCGACACAATCATAGATTGCTCCAAGAAATGAAGCAAGTGCCTCAGCTTTGCGACACTAGAGTAGTGCTGTCAATGAAAGGACATTTTGAAGGTCACTAACTACAGCAGACATGTCCAAACTTTGGCCCTCCAGATGTTTTGGACCACAACTCCCACAGTTCTTTGCCATTGGCAATCTAAGCTTAGAATTCTGGGAGTTGTGATCCAAAACATCAGGAGGGCCGAAGTTTGGAAATGCCTGAACTACAGGCTTCTGAGCTGTGGTGCTGGAGGAGACTCTTGAGGGTCCCCTGGATTGAATGTTGAAGCTTGATTCACAGTGTGGGGTAGTGGGTTGAGTGGCAGACAAGGACTCTGCAGAATTGGGTTTCTATTTATGCTCAGCCATGGTGTTGCAAAGGCTGGATGACCATTTGTCAGGAGTACTGCAATGGGGGGGGGGTTCCTGCATGGTTGGACTGGATGGCCCTTTAGGTCTTTTCCAACACTATGAGTCTATAAAAGGCACTGGAGGATCAGAATTGTTAAAACTACTCCTTTAATATCTCTCTTACCTTGAAAGCCCTATCAGGGTGGCTGTAAATCAGTTGATGGCACATAACACTCACTAGTCTCCTTTATTTGGGCATAGAAACATAGAGCCTTTTCACAGGACCCCTAAGATCCGCTGGCCACTTAAATTCGGACCAGAGATCTTGGGGGTTCGTTGCTCTTCCTGCGTTCCCACCCCCTCCACACTTCCTTACTCCTGTCTGCGTGAGGGGAGGGATTAAAAAAGACAGGAAAACATGCAGGCTCACCTCCACTCTGCCGGTCGAAGCCGCCCCGTCGTCGTCATCGTCCTGATTCCTGTCTCTTAAAGGGGCGGCGGGAAAAAACAACAAACAGAAGCGAGGAGAGCCGGGCACTCACTCCTTTAAATCCGCATCAGGGATTTTCACCCCCAGAGAGCAGGTACCTGAAAAGTGCGCTGGGGCACGCTTAGGTGGGCGTGGGCGCACTTAATTTTCTGTAAACTCCAGAGCTCGTGGGGAAACAATTTTAAGCTCTGGAGCTGGGAGCCATTTGCCGCGGAGTTTAGGGTTCGTGTGAAAAGGCCCATAGAATAATTGAGTTGAAAGGGGCAACTGAACCCAACCTGCAGCTTAAGGCACGAATCCAACTCATAGCAGATCTGACAGAGGCTTTGTCCAATTTTCTCTTGAATGTCTCCGGTACCGCAGCACACACCACCCATTGAGGCCACTGGTTCCATTGTCACACTAATCTAACAGTTAAGAAGTGCCCCCCCCCCCCCGATATTCAGCCAAAATCTGGCTTCCTGTAGCTTCAGCCTATTGTTATGAGCCCAACACTCTAGGATGATTGAGAACAAATCCTTGTCTGTAGGGCTACCTTTCAAGTATCTGAAAGACTGAATGATGTAGGACTTCCTGGGGATCATGCATGGGCTTGCCTTGGAGCTAACTGTGTGTTATACGCACATTCAAATACACTATAATGGTTCTCGATGCAGAGATAAACAACCCCATAAAACCTGCTTGATTAATATTGTACCGTGTGGATCCCCAGGGGAAGAATTGTGGTTGATCTTCTCTCTAAATCAGGCCTAGTTTTCATCTCTGCGCTCACTATGGTTTTCTTCCCTGCTCAAAACTGAATAACAACAGGCTGCTCTTCCGGCATTACATTCTCCTTGCTGTGCCGATATCATCACATTTCTTGCTGCCCTAATAATATTCCCAAATCCATCGCAAAACAATTAGCTTAATCCAATTAGAGACCCAAGACTACATTTCTTAATCCAATCTTGTGCTTTATTGCACTACCCAGACTGCAGGGCTCACACTTGGTTTCAGCTCCACATGGAAATGGATATGCACAGTCAAATTTTCTCTCTCCTTTGCTGGCTGTGCTCAACACTAGGGCAGGAGGAAATGAGGGAGGAATACCACATTTGTCCATCTATAAGACGCCCCTATCTATAAGACGACCCCCACTTTTCCAATCCTAAAATACAATTTTGCATCTGTGTATAAGATGATCCTTGATTTTTCTCTGAACGAGGAGTTGATGGCCTCCCGGACCCAGGCGCGAACCCCTTGTCAGATTCCTTTATTAACCATGATGGACAAGAATCAAGTTGTGTAGTGGCTGCACGGACAGATCCAAGCACCCTGTCCACATCCTCAGGTCGCAACAACTGAAAGCTCCGTCCTGACGATGCATGTCCTTGCACAGCTCCTGATTGGCCAGCACCAGGGAGAGGGAAATATGATGTATCAAAGGCTTCTTCCTGACTGGAATTTTGCCTGGCGTGAGGTAGGCACAGCAAGGTAACGCAGTGGTTGATTTCGTTCCGGAGGGTGGGACTGCATTCCAAGCGCTAGCTGTGCTGGCATGTTTCATTTCGGAACCAGCCCCCTCCCGAAACAAAACACCCATCTCGAGTGGCAAGTGAATAGAAAACATGTGATTTACCACTGGATGACGGACACTGCCCCCTTCGTGAACATTCTCATCTAGAGACTTTTGAGCTGGTCGAAACAGGCAGGTCGAGCCATGATGGGCAAACACAAATCGTAACCACAGCCAACATTATAATGCCATTATACAAAACAATAGTATGGCCCCACCTGGAGTATTGTGTACAATTCTGGTCACCGCATCTCAAGAAAGACATAGTGGAACTGGAAAAGGTGCAGAAGAGAGCGACCAAAATGATTACTGGGCTGGGGCACCTCCCTTATGAGCAAAGGCTAAAACATTTGGGGCTCTTTAGTCTGGAAAAAAGGTGCCTGAGGGGGGATATTATTGAGACGTACAAAATAAGGCAGGGCAGGAGTAAAGTGGATAGAGGGAAGCTCTACTCCCTCTCCCAAAATACCAGAACTAGGGGAAATACACTCAAATTGAGGGCTGGGAGAGTAAGAACAGACAAAAGAAAATATTTTTTCACCCAGCGCATTGTTAGTCTATGGAACTCCCTGCCACAGGATGTGGTGATGGCATCTGGCTTGGATGCCTTCAAAAGGGGATTGGACAGATTCATGGAGGAAAAGTCCATCACAGGTTACAAACCATGATGGAGATGTGTGTAATCTCCAGGCTTAAAACCGGGGTACTTCAAGGGCCAGATGCAGGGGAGTAGTATCAAGAGACAGAGATCTAGTCTCATGCGCTCCCAAACGCATCTGGTGGGGCCACTGTGAGATATAGGAAGCTGGACTAGATGGGCCTTTGGTCTGATCCAGCATGGCTCTTCTTATGTTCTTATGTTCTTATGAAGGTTCTGCTTTGGTTCTGTGTTTGGCATTCACCCAGAAGAGAGAGCATGCCTTCAATATACACCCAAGATCCCACACTGAGGTTTCCCGTTGACTACTGACCTCAATCTTTTGGATGGTTTCTTCTCGCTCGCGAATGGCTTCGAGATCCTCCTCAGTGATTTCGGAGAGCAGAGCGGGCTCCTGGTTCTGTTCAGACCACGATTGGTCCCCGCCGTTGAATATCTTCTCATCGTCAGCCAGATTCGAAAAAGGAGCCTTTGGACTCGACTGAAACAGAGAAATGAGGCCAAACTTTAAAGTCACAGACTGTCCTGTAAGGCGGGTTTTCTCAAAGAGGACCTGGCAAAATAGGGGCAGGGTGAATCAAATAACCTAAGGATGGGCCATGCTAGAGCAGATATGCTGTTCATAAATACAAGACTGTTTTCTTCTAAATTTGGAGGAAATTGTTGTTTTGATTACAAGCTCCATAATGTCCTCCGAAGCATGTCCGGATTTGGGAAGCTTTAGCTCATCAACTTTTTCTACACCCTGATTTTAATTTTAATATCATCATCATCATCATCATCATCATCATCATCATCATCATCATCATCATCATCATCATGACGACAATAGGATATGCAAGAACTTAAATAAAAGAACAAGGCAGACAGAAATATTAAAATATGAGACAAAACTCTAAAGGACACTAGCAGTTTGGGCCTCCATTTGTGCAGTAGATCTACAGTAATAACTTAGCGTACTTCATTACGCAGACACGCTTTCAAACCAAAATACTCTTATATCAAAGCAAATTTCCCCATAAGAAATACTAGAAACACAGATGATGTGTTCTGTGTGGCCCCACAGACTATATACTATACACACACAATGCCAAAACTCACAAAAGAAGTTGGCTAGAAATCCAGTTGCACACTATGGTTTAGGAACCTGGCTGCAGAATCTGCTCTGCTTGAGACTAACAAGTGGATTTTACTCTATGTTTTTAGTGTGACAATTAGAGATGGGCACGTAACAGAAAAAAATCAGTTTCATTTTGTTTTGTTAATTGTTTGGGGAGGGGGTTTCGTTTTGTACGAAATGTGTTTTTATAAAATGTGTTTTGTTTTTCATTTTTCGACTTTGTGAAACTTTTGTTTTTGCTACCCCAAGCAATGAGGATTTTATTTTATTCTATTCTTTTATTTTTATTTTATTCTTTTTATTTTATTCT
>JAHTLZ010000204.1:2754571-2772054 GCA_023846285.1 Phrynocephalus versicolor | reverse complement strand
ATTAATAGCTGGGCCATACCGGTCATCAGATATATCACTGGCAAAATAAATTGGACTCAGATGGAGCTAGATAGTCTGGATAGGAAAACAAGAAAACTTATGACCATTCACTATGCATTACATCCACGCAGTGATGTTGACAGGTTGTATTTACCTAGATACCACGAATGAGCCACCCCAACTATGTACCAAGAAAGAGGCAATTGGACCTTCAACGGGACTGCAACACTGGGTAATCTCTTTCCTTTTATTTGATCCAATTAGCTATACTCAGTGGACTTCTTCAAATTTTATTCCAATCTTCAAATGAAATGCATGGGCCTTCTACACCAACCCCCCCCCCCTCCGGTCGCTGACAAATCAGGGACTTTTGGTCTTGGCAAGTCAAATTGGGGAGAGGTGAGAATGTGTGTACGTGAGATCCGTGACATGTCTTTGGATTGACTGGGACAATAAAGCCATCTCCCTCCCTCCCTCCCACACTTCGAAGGCAGCCCAGAAAACATCAAAACTCCAAGCCTGAAGTAAACTGCCTGGCTTTTTTCCATCTTGCCATGGACTTAACACCTAAGAAATAACGCCTGGCAAATCCATCTTTTGCCATGTTCTTACCTACTGGTACTGCTCTTGAGGAAGAGGGCTTGCCCTCGAAATAATAGCAATGTTTTGTTATTTTTATAGTAGCCTAAAGGTATCACCTGTTCCACTTTTGTATTTGTCTTTTGTGATGGCTACATGGCTCCTTGAATTGTTTTGCTAGAAAATTAGGTGGCAGAGGTCTTCTGCAAGTGAAGCAGACATCTGAAGAACAGAAACATGCACTGGCAGATTACGTAAAAATAGTACAGAGCCAGCATTATTGGAGGTTAAGAACAAGGAGGTGTTTAAAATAAAGCAAACAAAGGGTCAATACAGGAAAACAACAATGCAAATACAAGCTGATAGCTGGAATAATAAAGCACTGCATGGGCAGTTCCTCGAAAAAAAATCAAAGGAAATGTAGATGAGAAAAAGACCTGGTTATGGCTCACCAAAAAAAGCGACAGAAGCCCTGATTTTTGCAGCTCAAGAACAAGCTATCAGAACAAATGCAGTTAAGGCTAGAATAGAAAAATCAGCTGAGTCCCCCACATGTAGACTCTGCAAAGAGGCAGATGAAACTATTGACCATATATTGAGCTGCTGCGAGAAAATTGTTCAGACTGATTACAACAGCGTCATAATGTATTGGCTCAAATGGTCCACTGGAATTTGTGTCAGAACTATCATCTGCCCGTATCAAAAACACTGGTGGGATCATAAGCCTGAAAAGGTGACTGAAAATGAGCATGCAAAATTATTTTGGGACTTCCAATCAGACAGACAGGGTTTTGGAGCATAATACCCCAGATATTGTTATTGTGGAGAAGAAAAAAGTGTGGATCATTGATGTTGCTATACCAGGTGATAGCAGAGTCACCGAAAAACAACTTGAAAAATTACCTGATATCAGGATCTGAAAATTGAACTTCAGAGACTCTGGCATAAACTGGTACGGGTGGTCCCAGTGGTAATCGGCACGCCGGGTGCAGTGCCTAAAGAGCTAAGCAAGTATTTACAAGAAATTGGAGTTGACAAAGTCACTATCAGTCAGCTGCAGAAAGCCACCTTACTGGGATCTGCTCGCATAATTTGCCGATATATCAAATAGTCCTAAACACTTGGGAAGCATTCAACTAATGATTTGTATTACGAAATCCAGTGTAGTTAGCTGTGTGGTTAATCATCATCATCATCATCATCATCATCATCCCCCCAAAGGTGCTGGCTTGTCGTGGCGGGGGGCTTAATTGCTCCAGTAGGTCCAACCATACCAGAAAGGTCTCGAATGAGGAACAGAACTAAGTGCACCCAACAACTCATGAATCATGGTGAAATATAATCAAAAGGAGCCTATACTGGCTCAGTCGTCACCCGGGTTAACAAGGACTGTGGTGGGTGTTGATGAACCTGGACATCCGCCGATAACTGGGCTACAGGTCACGGGTCCCATTGCTGAGCAACCAGGGCATGGGCCTGTAGAATTACTGGGAGTTGAACAATCTCAGAAGCGGCAGACATATGCTTTACCAGAGAATCGGGCAATCATAAAATGCTATTATAGAGCAGAACCTGAAAAACGAGGCTACCAAAAACGGATGCATCAATTATCGAAACAAGAATATCTGAACTCCAAGATAACTGAATCATGATTAGCTGACCAGCAAAGATATATTATGAGAAACAAGGTGTTTAGTAAAGTTGAACTAGAAGAAATACAGAGTTGTTGTGAAGTTGGGGGTCAACAGATTATCCAAACAGGAGGAGAAAATAGTTTAATAACATCTGGGGACATCAAACAGCCTGAAGTTGAAGAAAATATGGATGTTGCGCAAAACTTTGAACCAAAAGAAGGTCCAAATAGGATTGGAACACCAGCAGAGCTCACTATTAGGCAGCAAGAACTGAAGAATAAAATACTGACACATGCTGCATTAAATGAAGAGAGGGGAAGGCTCCCGATTTTGCAGATTTTGCAGGATGTCCTTGAATACTTCTTGAAAAAGTGTCATTTTTAACATCCTTCAAGAGGATGGGAAGGGGCCAAGACAAAGAAGGCATACATTCAAGTAAACATTTACTTTGCCTCTCTCGTTTTTGCAGTGGGAAGAATTGAGAAGCAAAGGGCTACTGTCACTCTGTAGTACCATTTGGCCTTGTGGGAGACTTTATGCTGCCCTTGCTGACATTTTTTTTTATCCAGCGTGTTGTCAGTCTGTGGAATTCTCTGCCACAGGATGTGGTGATGGCATCTGGCCTGGATGCCTTCAAAAGGGGATTGGACAGATTCCTGGAGGAAAAGTCCATCACAGGTTACAAACCATAATGGAGATGTGTCATCTCCAGGCTTAAAACCGGGGTACTTCAAGGGCCAGATGCAGGGGAGTGGTATCAGGAGACAGAGATCTAGTCTCATGCGCTCCCTGCTGCATCTGGTGGGGCCACTGTGAGATACAGGAAGCTGAACTAGACGGGCCTTTGGCCTGATCCAGCAGGGCTCTTCTTATGTTCGTATGTTCTTATGACTTTCAGAGCCTGCTCACAACATGTATTTGGTCTAATCTGGCTGGTGCTCATGAGGTCCCTTTCTTCAGTGCAATCTATTTTAACTCTTATTCCTTGACAATAGAAGACAGAATAAAGGTCTATTTTGCATCTCAAAAAAAGATTGCATGCCCTTGCCCTGTGCCACAAAGACATGGGCCAGCTCTTAAAGGGGAAGGATGGTCCATTTTCATGTAGAAACACAAGTGGGTGAAGTCTCCCACCTCCGTTTTGCTGAACAGTGCTATCAAGGAACCATTAACCATCATCAAATGTCAGTGTGGACAGGCTCTCAGGAAGCATCTGATACCATCCCTCGGGACTGCTTATGGGCCAAACTAAAAGCTTCCTCTATAGACCAGGAAATAAAAAGGGATTCCACAGGAGCCCTGGGATCTTTCACAGGAGAGGGGGATTGGAAATGGTATATTTAAAAAATATACCATGCCTGATGACAGCATCAGACTTTTGCAGAATAACTTACAGGTACAGATTGTGGGTAGAGCAGGCAGGGTGTCCTATCACCAAAGGTTGGGTAAGTCTATGTCTCAAGTCAGAATCCCAGGGAAGTTCACTGAAAAGAACTCTGTGGCCTACCAGCAGGTCCTAAATTCTTCTTGCCCTGCTTAACATATTTCATCTCCAACTGTTCATAAGCTTGAGATGGTTATTCAGGACTTAAAATGGGCACAAACCGCTGGTTCTAAAGGAGGCAGGGTAGGGAAGCCACCTCACAGCCTCTCTGAATGTGTACCCACTAGAGGAGGCAAGGCAGCGAAACAACAAATTCATGTTTGGCCAAAAACAAAAAACAAAAAATTGAACTGTACGAACCACCAAACTAGCAGTTGTGTTCAAGTACTTTCTAAACTATTTCAGTTCACTTGAATTCAAAGTAAGGGGTTTCTTATAGCACCAAACACATTTCAGAAAAAGACACCGTAAACAGTTCCCTGGAAAATACTGTCAAGGCATCTTGTCTATTGTTAAGCGGGTCGACAGGAAATAGTCTGCTGCGAAAAAAAAACACAAAATGAAACACCAAAACCCATTAACAGCATCCTTGGAATTTCTCAGCTTCTAGGAAAAGGGGAACATATTAATACCATCACAGCCAGAGATGATCTGAATGTGTTGTTTGCAAGACTGAGCCAATGATGCCAGAATAACTGTGTCCTGACAATATTTTCTTCACAGCTTTGCATATCACACTTCCTTGTCGATCATCCCCCTCACCCTCTGCAGAATTTCCCCCAGCAGAAACTCAGTGGGGCTTAACGACAAATGAGAATGGAAAGATGGAACAACACGCATCGGACAGCTGTCGGCAGCGTGATGGCTTGTTGACGGCCCAAGTGTGGTTGCTGCTGAGGCTGCTTTAGAAAGCGGACCCCGGTAAACAAGGTGAGGTCCTTGCTGACTCCTTTTTTAATTTAAGAAGAAGCTGACCTGAAAAACTGCTAAGCTTCACCTCCCGAGCTGTGAGACAGCCGAAAGAGCTGCCTGGTTTCATTAGCTGGGATAATCCCACTCCAAGCAGGCTTTCTGGAAAAACAACGCCCACAGCCGTCGCCGGGAGATTCCAAGTTACAACTCACCGAACAGAAGCCCAAAGCAATTATGGTTGGAACATGCAGCCTGGGACCCTGAATGCTTTTCGGGATGTGAGAGACACAGTGTGTGATTACCATTTTGCATTACCTTTCACACAGAAAAGGAGCGGCTGATAATTGCAACTTGGGGTATTTGTACACGACCGCTAAACTCCGCCGCAAATGGCTGCCAGCTCCGGAGCTTACAATTGTTTCCCCACCAGCAGGAAATTAAGTGCGACCACGCCCACCTAAGCGCGTCCCAGCGCACTTTTCAGGTACCTGCTCTTGGAGGGTGAAAATCCCTAGATCCGGATGGAATCTGGTGAGTGCCGGGGTCTCCTCGCTTCTGTTTGTTTTTTTTCCTCCCGCCCCTTTAAGAGAAGGAATCAGGACGACGATGGGGCGGCTTTGGAGGTGAGCCTGTATTTTTTCCTCTCTTTTTTTCTCCCTCCCCTCACGCAGGCAGGAGCAAGGAAGTGCAGAGGGGTGGGGACGCAGGAAGAGCAACGAACCCCCAAGATCTCTGGTCCGAATTTAAGTGGCCAGCAGATCTTAGGGGTCGTGTGAAAAGTGCCTTGTTGATATGTGGCTTCTGAGAAGAGGAACCATTACGCCTGCCTCAGCGTTTTCACCTCTGGCTTGACCCAAGTTGATGCATTGAGATGGAACAGCAAGGCATACACAGCAGTGGTCACCTTGCAATTTATGGTATGGCCTTACAGAAGAATAACCAAATTCAATGTATTCTCAAAGGCTTTCATGGCCCGGATCTGATAGTTGTCGTGAGTTTTTGAGGCTGTTTGGCTGTGCTCTGGAAACATGGCCAAACAGCCCAAAAAATTCACAACAAGTATAATAATCACGTTCTTTTGTCTCAAGCCAATGCCCTAGCAACAACCCAATGCCCTAGAAAAAGGGTTTTGAAAGCCTGCAAGATTCTTTCAGCAAGGGAACAAAATAAGGGGCTCTCCCACAGGTGAAGTCAGCATAAAAATGGCTGAAATCCTGTTGCCATAGCTACACCTGAGGAAGAGTGGTGACATTAGTAGCAAGAGAGATTTTTTTTTTTTTTTTGGATAATGAAAGGCCTTTCTCTTGAGGTTTTTCTGATTTGAGGGTAAACACTTTCATGGTGTGCAAGCCACTGGAGCTGTGGGACTGGAGGAAGAAGTCATTCATTACCAAAAACTGCTGTCATTGGATTACATGTCCAGCAGGGGAGATTTTGGGCAATGAAAGACTTCCTGCTCCCATCCCAACGCTTCCACAGATTCCATCCAATGGAAGCAATTATTTGCAAGGCAGGAAAGCTGCAGAAGAGAAGGGAGAACTATCTCTTTGCAATAAATAAATAAATAAATAAATAAATAAATAAATAAATAAATAAATAAATAAATCTTCCCCTGCTGGTGATTTCATCACTTGTCCTAAGCATAGCTATGCCAACAGGATTTCAGTTGGATTACGGTATCTTCCCTTAGCACAGATCCAGAGCGAGTCTAGAAGGATTAGGTGATTATTCAAAGAGATGTCAACAACCCT
The DNA here is from genome assembly GCA_023846285.1 of Phrynocephalus versicolor. Classification (NCBI taxonomy): domain Eukaryota; kingdom Metazoa; phylum Chordata; class Lepidosauria; order Squamata; family Agamidae; genus Phrynocephalus; species Phrynocephalus versicolor. Next base: position 2,765,794 of record JAHTLZ010000204.1, on the reverse strand, counting down.
TGACATTGCACCCAATTCTTAAAAGCACTAGCTATCACAATGTTGTGCAGTTTTGTACTGTTTGCAGAGCTGTTGCTTGAGATGGACAGAATGGTCTCAGCCACTTTGAAGGAAGGAAGGAAGGAAGGAAGGAAGGAAGGAAGGAAAGAAAGAAAGAAAGAAAGAAAGAAAGAAAGAAAGAAAGAAAGAAAGAAAGAAAGAAAGAAAGAAAGAAAGAAAGAAAGGTGTTGCTAATATACTGCTTCCATAGAACTTAAAACACTCTCTGGGCAGTTGACAAGTTGATTATTCAGGCTACACACTGCCCCCACCCCCAGCAAATTGTGTACTCGTTTTACCGACCTCAGAAGGATGGAAGGCTGAGTCAACCTTGAGCCAGCTATTTGGGATTGAACCCCAGGTTGTGAGCACCATTGTGAACACCAGTTTAACCACTGTGCCTCGAGGCTCCTGCACATGATGATGGTATTTTTAACACCAAGCATCTGAGGCTTGGAAGGGAAAAAAAACCCATCTAGCATTCTAAAACCAGGGAATCCGCTTGCCCACCCAAAAAGGAGGAGAAAATGTGATTAAATCTAAGCCAAGATCCAACAACTGGTTCACTCCTCCAGTTCCTTCCTTGCAGCTTCTTTTTCCCTCCCAGGAGTGTAAGGCAGATTCAGTGTACCTCTGGAAGCTGCCTTCCGCTTTTGCTTGTTAACTTCACAGCCCAGTTTGTGACTTTCACTTTTCTTTGACTCCCCTCTTGCCGCTGACTGCATGTCTTCGGTCACTTCGCCATTCACTGCTGGCAGATCTAACTGCCTTATTAAGTACCCAGTACCAGTGGAGAGGAGACCGAACTTACTAATGGCAAATATGGTGAAGTCCTGAGATAAGAAGGGAGGTTTTTAGAGTGCCCGTTCCCTTTGATAACCAAGTCATGCTACAGTATAACTCCACTCAATCTAAAGCTACTAGGGAACACTCAAGTTTGCCAATCCAGTCTCCATGTAATTAGTCCTAAGTGGGATCAGCATCAGTCCACAATGCAAACAACAACAACAACGATGATGATGATGATGATGATGATGATGATGATGATGATGATGATGATGATGACGACGACGATGACGATGATGATGATGATGTAAGGCATTTGCCAATGCTTGCCAGCAACAAGCCTTTCTGATCTTCTGGAAGGATGCAAATGCAAATAAGCCCATATATTTATTTATTTATTTAAAATATTTTTTCCCCCCACTTTTCCCAAAAGGACCCAAGGCAGCTTGCGTTATTAAGAAGACAAGATTTCGCAGCTAAAAACAGCAAGTATACAAATGTTTTTTAAAAAAAGAATAAAGCAAGTTAAACATGGTAAATAAAATCAATACTAAAAACATACTTAACAACAGAGCACAAGAATCCATTTTTTTAAAAAAAAAAATCCTCTGAGACCCACCAGTTATTCAGAGAAACCCTGCCTGAAGAGGAGAGTATTTGCCTGCTTGCGGAAGGATAGCAAAGATGGGGCCAGCCAGGTTTCCAGTGGGAGGGAGTTCCAGAGACTAGAACCATTGTTAAAATATGGGAACTAATGTATGCACACTGGTTTCAAAACCACTGCACCTTATTGTGTAGATACTCTGACAGAAGGTCATATTTTTTAAAAAAAAAATCTAGAAAAGCTACTTGTGTGCCTCGCCTAGCTGAGTTCTCTTCAGAGCAGGCAGGTGATCTGCCTGAGTCAAAGGAAGCTTGGGCAGAAGGGAGCAGAACCTTCTCAAAAGCTCAACAGAGAACATAAGAACACAAGAACATAAGAACAGCCTTGCTGGAACACAGGCCACAGCCCATCCAGTCCAGCATTCTGTTTCACACAGCGACTCAGGGTATTCCCAAGCAGATGTCTTCACCTGCTTATGATTCCCCACAAATGGTACTGAGAGATATCCTGCCTATGTCTCCAACCCAGAGGTTGTCCTTAGGCATCCATAACAATAGCCATTGATACCCTTGTTCTGCATGAAGTTGTCCAATCCTTTCTTAAAGCTGTCAAGACTGACAGCTGTCACCACTTCTTCTGGCAGGGAGTTCCACAGACCAGTGATCCTCTGGGTGAAAAAGTACTTCTTCTTATTTGTTTGAGATCTAGCACCCCAAAGTTTAATGGAGTTCCCCCAAGTTCTAGTGTTGCCCAATAGGGAAAACACTTTTTCTTTATCTGCTTTGTCCACACTGTGTATGATTTTATAAATTTCAATCAGGTCACCTCTTAGGCGCCGTCGTTCAAGAGTGAAGAGGCCCAGGCGTTGCAGACTCAGGTGGTAAGGAAGGTGTTCCAGTCCCCTAATCATTCTGGTTACCCGCTTCTGCACTTTTTCCATTTCCATCCTATCCTTCTGGAGGTATGGTGGCCAGAACTGTACACAATACTCCAGATGGGGCTTCCTCATAAATTTATAAAGTGGACCATCATGACGGAAGATGCAAGGATTCCAGCAGAGGTATGGGCTATTTGTTTTTAGAGCAGAAATACAAAGAGTGCTTTCAAGGGAAACAAGCACCTAGAAACTAATTGAAAAGAGCTGAATGCCTGAGACAGGTGCATGAATGTTGTTTTCATATCTAGCCTGAGCGCTGGAGACAACAGCCTTCGCTAATCCGTGACTGATGCTGTTTCTGTCTCCCTGGATTCCTTTTGGTCTCTCGGCACCCTGGCACTGACTGACAACTAGAGATGGGCACGACTCAGCGAAATTTTCATTTTTGTTTTCGTTACGCAACGAAAACGAAAATGAAAATTTTCCAAAAAAAACGAAAACGAACCGAAAAATTTTGCCATGTTTTTCGTTTTCGTTACGGCAGACACATTGCATTGAAAAGAATGCTAACGAAAATGAAAAAAAAGTTTTTGTTTTGTTTTTCGTTTCGTTTCGCAATGAAAACGAAAACAAAAATGCGCAAAAAAACCCAGCAAAAACGAAAACGAAGCGAAACGGACCCCCTAAACGAAAAACGAAAAACGAAAAATTATTTTTTTGAGTCGTGCCCATCTCTACTGACAACTGTGCTTCTGCCACCTGCCTGTTTGACAGTGCAAACCATTTCCTTGTCAAGGTTCGATACCTCATCTGTTTAAGAGCATTAGAACTAGAGAAGGGCATGGAGCAGAATAGTGTTTTTTTTTTTAAAAAAATTGTGATTTCTCAAGATTGACGAAGCACAAAAAAGCATAATTTGCATTTTTTTTCCTGATGAGTCAATTTGTTGATTCATTTCCTCCCTTAAAATGATACAAACGAGCACCACCCCAGCATCACCTAGAGCAGGGATGGCTAACCTTTTAGAGACCGAGTGCCCAAGCTGCAATTCAAAACCCACTAATTTTTATTTTATTTTTTGCCAAGTGCCAATGCAGTAATTTAACCTGTATACAGGTGGCCATGAAGGGGCGATGTCGGGTGCCCACAAAAAGGGCTCCGAGTGCCACCTTTGGCACCCATGCCATAGGTTCGCCATCGCTGGTCTAGAGAGACGACTACTGCAGGATGGTTTTCCCTGACTCTCCTCTACAAGACCTAATTTTTTTTTTAAGTTTGGGTTCTCAATGGCCCCAGTCACACGACTGTTTTGGTGCTGTATTTGCTGAAAATGACTGTGCAGGAAAAGATAGTGCCTCCACTCCAAGGCGCAGCATTTTGGCAACCCAGTCGACCATGCCCCCTGAAGCGTTCCTTAACCGCATCATCCGATACCACCACTTGGGGTCCGATCAAATTACTCCTCTTAATGATGCACAGTTTTTACTACAGCAATTGCAGTGTGACCAATGAAAATTTGCACCATTTCAGCCCCTCCCCCTCTTCTGCTATCCTACTTTAATCAATTGCTGGCATTTCAGTAACTGAGCACTTCTACAAGCTGCAAATTACCTGGTACAGTGACCAATGGGAAAGGAAGTGAGAGATGAGAGGAAAAAAACAAAGGAGTTACTATAAAGGCACTCTGGTACTAGGGATACACTGCCACGTTCTCAAACTTTCGCATGAACTCTTGTCGTAATCGACAAGCAAATCACTTTAGATAGATAGATAGATGATAGTAGAGAGAGAGAGAGAGAGAGAGAGAGAGAGAGACAGAGAGAGAGAGAGAGAGAGAGAGAGAGAGAGAGAGAGAGACAGACAGACAGACAGACAGACAGATGATAGATAGATAGACAGATAGATAGATAGATAGATAGATAGATACGTGAGCATGATGGAGAAACGCAGATCAATAAACAGGGGGAAAGATGCGCATTTGGCAAGATGGGACGCACAGAAAGAAGTAGAATACACCCCTGCCGTCGGGGCGTTAACTGCGCACCAAACATCACGTGATCGCCTGCGATTTTAGTACGCATCAAAATATGATGCACAGTTAATAGCTGTGTGACCAAGATGTTTGCCTCGCAAAGAGCACCCCCCCCAGACACCTAGAGACACCACAATAGCAGAGATTCTTCTCCCAAATTTCTTCTACAATCCCTGCAAGTCTAGCGATGGTTGGATGTCAGACATCAGAGTTATACGCCCACTCTGGGGCTAGAAAAGTGGCTTTTAGCAACCAGCTTAGGGAAACCCATTCTTCTCAAGACTTGGGGGGACTGTAAAAGAGACTCTGAGGAAACTTCTCTGGAGGTTTGGTGTTTCCAGGTGCCTGGGGTGAATTTTCTGGGGGTTGGGCGATATTTGGGGCTGCATAGCTTAGACATCAGAAACCTAGTCTTCCCAAAACATGGAGGGTCTTTAGACAAGAGTCAGTGGAAGCCTCCCTGGCATTTTTGTGTCTCTAAGTGCCTGGGGGGAGGGTTGCCCATTTTATAGCCTAACAAATTGGTGAATCAAAAATTGTCAAGGTCACATTTCCAGGGTTTATTGATTCATGCAAATACAAATGAGTTTTTAAAATGAAATTTAAAATTTGTTTTAAAATTCATGTCCACTCCTTCCTTCCCCTGTTCCTTCCTTCCTTTTTTTTTTAAGAGAGAGCTACTTTAGTTAACCAGAAGATACCCTGATTAAAACAAGGACACCTGTCAAAAACAAGAGACATTGTGCCACCTGAGGTTCACTTTGTAAAGCATGCAACCTAAAAATGTCCCCCTGGTGAATATTTCACCATATCTTAAGCAATTACGAGTACTGAGTCCTATGTTGTTTTATCACACCCCAGTCCCATTTAGGGGATTGCTCCTGTCCTTTCAGAGAATTATGCCCTCATAATTCTGAAAGCTCCACCATGTTCCACCCACCAGCAAATTATAAGGAACATTCTACCTCTCTTTGCTACATGGTGGAAAATGAGTCCACTTGGAAGCTTTATGGCTCTATCTCTGGAAACCAACAAAGCAATCACAGCTTCACAGACCTGGGATTCAGAACATAAGAATACAAGAAGAGCCCTGCTGGATCAGGCCAAAGGTCCATCTAGTCCAGCTTCCTGTATCTCACAGTGGCCCCACCAGATGTGTCTGGGAGCGCACAAGACTAGATCTTTGTCTCCTGATCCCACTCCCCTGCATCTGGCCCTTGAAGTACCCCGGTTTTAAGCCTGGAGATTACACATCTCCATCATGGTTTGTAACCTGTGATGGACTTTTCCTCCAGGAATCTGTCCAATCCCCTTTTGAAGGCATCCAGGTCAGATGCCATCACCACATCCTGTGGCAGGGAGTTCCACAGACTAAGAACATGCTGGGTTAAAAAAATATGTTTTGTCTGTTCTTACTTTCCCAGCCCTCAATTTGAGAGTATGTCCCCTAGTTCTGGTATTTTGTGAGAGTGTCCCTCTATCCCCTTTACTCATGCCCTGCATTATTTTGTACGTCTCAATCATTTCCCCCTCAGGAGCCTTTTTTTCCAGACTAAAGGGCACCAAATGTTCTAGCCTTTCCTCATAAGGGAGGTTCCCCAGCCCAGTAATCATTTTAGTTGCTTTCTTCTGCACCTTTTCCAGTTGTAATGTAATGCCCTTCCCTGTTTCCTTAAGAAACAGATATGCTGTCTCACTCTCACACACCTAACACAGCAGCCTTCAAAAAGGTTTATCTCTGGATTCTCAGTCCTCCAGGAGAGCTCATCCAGGAATTTAATGAGGGCAACTGGACTTCTTTTCTTGTTAGATCAAAACGTTTTGCTACTCATCCACATTTCCATCAGACTGAGGAAAGTTTGATAGCAGATCACCCGTTTATCTCCCATGCTGGTTTCCCTTCACCCTGGTCTGAATAGGCTTGCTAGATGGGCAACGGCCTAGGGTGTGTGAAAGTCACACCTCTGCAGCCCTTCCCACACCTATTAACTAAGGGTATTCGTACACAACCCCTAAACTCTGCCGCAAATGGCTCCCAGCTCCGGAGCTTAAAATTGTTTCCCCACCAGCTCCGGAGTTTACAGAAAATTAATTGTGGCCACACCCACCTAAGCAGGTCCCAGCACACTTTTCAGGTACCTGCTCTCGGAGGGTGAAAAATCCCAGATCCGGATGTAACCTAGAGAGCCGGGCTCTCCTCGCTTCTGTTTGTTGTTGTTTTTTGCCTCCCGCCCCTTTAAGAGAAGAAATCAGGACGACGGGGAGGCTTGGACCGGCAAACGGAGGTGAGCTTGCATTCTTTTGTTCCCCTTTTTCTCCTTCCCCTCACGCAGACAGCAGCAAGGAAGTGCGGAGAGGTGGGGACGCAGAAAGAGCAACAAACCCCCAAGATCTCTGGTCTGAATTTAAGTGGCCAGCGGATCTTAGGGGTCGTGTAAAAAGGCCCTAAGAGCCCTTAGCAGTGGCTTTCCTGGTTGAGGTGTCAATGGTTCTGGTTTGTCTGGGGAATCGATGTAAGGGCAGCATGATAAATGGGAGACAGGTTGTGCCTAAATCCTCCAGCCATACATAGAATAGAAGGGCGGACCAGCACAAGAGGGGCAACAGCTCAGGATAAGAAACATCAGTGTACTTCCCTTTGAAGGACAAAGGACACTCCTTCAAAGATGAGCATGCATACATACTGGACAGAGAAAATAGGGGTTTCCAGAGAGGCGTCAGGGAATTCATTCAAGTATGTATAGAAAATCCCTCTCTCAACAGGGGTGGAGAAATAACATTAGTCCTGTGTTGAAGGGATCAAACTGCAGTTGATGTTGCTCACAACCTGAGCTCAACCCTCACACTAGATAGGTACCCAACTCAAGGTGGACTCAGCCTTCCATATTTCCAAGGTTGGTAAAACGAAAACCCATTTTAAGAGTGGGAGGTTGTCGTCAAAGTGTTCCTTGCCTTTGAGAATACATTGTTCCTTGTGTAATTGAACGGTAAACCGCCCAGAGAGTGCTTTAGCACTATGGGATGATGTATAGGTCAAAATGCCAACAATATTACCTATCCCATAATCTCTCCTGCTGGCTTGTATCTTCCTTAGATAGTCTGCGTGTGTGCGTTGTGTCGTTACAGTCGTGACCGACTCTTCGTGATCCCATGTCCATGGCATTCTCTTGGCAGGAATACTGGAGAGGTTTGCCAGTTCCTACTCCAGGCGCCTACAGCACCTGGTATTCCCTGATGGTCTCCCATCCAAGTACTAACCAGGGCCGACCCTGCTTAGCTTCCGAAATCAAGAGAGATTGGATGTGCTTAGGGCGTCTAGGCAGCACTTCCTTAGATAGTAGCTCAGTCTAGTTCCCTACTGGAGCAGGAAACCCACAGTTAAACGGTATTTGTACACGACCCCTAAACTCCGCCGCAAATGGCTCCCAGCTCCGGAGCTTAAAATTGTTTCCCCACCAGCTCCGGAGTTTACAGAAAATTAAGTGCGACCATGCCCACCTAAGCGCGTCCCAGCTCACTTTTCAGGTACCTGCTCTCGGAGGGTGAAAACCCCCCGATCCGGATGTAACCTAGAGTGCCAGGCTCTCCTCGCTTCTGTTTGTTGTTGTTTTTGCCTCCCGCCCCTTTAAGAGACGGAATCAGGACGACGACGGGGCTCGGGGCGGCTTGGACCGGCAGACAGAGGTGAGCCTGCATTTTTTCCTCTCTTTTTTTCTCCGTCCCCTCACGCAGACAGGATCAAGGAAGTGCGGAGGGGTGGGGACGCAGGAAGAGCAACGAACCCCCAAGATCTCTGGTCCGAATTTAAGTGGCCAGCGGATCTTAGGGGTCGTGTGAAAAGGCCCAAAGTCTCCGTGCTAAATGGCTGAATAACTTCCGTTCATAAACGTCCAATGAGGAGACCTCATCAGTCTCAAAAGCAGAATATTTCACTGTTCAAGCAGCCATGATTACCAGATCCTCCTTCCTCCACCATTTTTAAAGAGAGTCAGCGGCTGCACAAACATCTCATTGCAACCATTCCCCTCTCCCTTTCAGATTCCAAATCAGGAAAAATGCCATTTCCTTGGGATTAGGGTTAGATCTGGCAACCGGGGTGTGTGTCTTTGTGATGTTGTGGGGTAGAGCTTTGTGATATCACAGAAAATGGGCAGGCAAGGCTCAAATGGGACCAATGGCTGGCGGAGAGGAGGATGACAGGAGCTCAGGGTTAAGACCTGTTGTATAGTTTTGATTTTCTGACATAATTCCTTTTGGCAATGTAGTAGACGTACAGGGGACAATAACATCGAGTTCCACAAATAGTCCACCTTTTCCCTCATAAACTGGCACTTAAAGTCTCAACAACTGACTCTAAAATGTTTGTCGGAGAAAGAATAAAGACATTTCTTTTTTACCTGAAATTACAGATTTTTCAAAATATTTTTTTTACTATTTTCAGAGCATGTTTAAGTAAATCAGCATACACGGATACCATGGATAAGTGGTCTCCATTATATCTCACATATTTTTATGTTATATTTCTATACTGCACCTTTACATAGCAATCAACCGAACAGATCAACAGCAAACAAACAACTGACACCAGCCCAGGAAAGAGAGGGGGAAAGCGCTCAGCAGAGAGGCAGGGCTGTTTCTGAAAGAATATGGTAGAAGGAACTATTGGTTATGGCTGGAATTTTAAATATTGTCTTTTATTTGTTTAATTATTATTGCTATTGCTTTCTTTGGTTTTTATGGATGCTCCTGGTTGTAAACCGCCTGGAGTTTCTCCGGAAGACGGGTGGTATATAAATACTAAAATACATAAATAAATAGTGATGAGAGCTGCCTTGTGTCCTTTTTAAGGAGGAAAATGGTATAACGTGTTTTGAATAATTAAATAAATTTCAGGACTTGATCTGGATAATTTATTATTATACCAGAATAAGTATTTTGATAAACAACTCCTTTGGCGGAGGGTGCAAATTCTGAACTAAAATTAATTCTGTAGCCATCCTTTGTCCCCTTCTCAGCGAATCTATTACAGCTGTCAGGAGCCACGGCGCAACACCGAGATGCATTTTCTGACTTTGAAAAATGTGCCCTGCGTTTAATTCATATTGATTATTCCGCTTAGAAGTTGCCCAGCAGTCGAGCTGCCTGCGATCTAAACGCTCTCCAGAGGAACATTGAAATGAGGACTTTATTTGTTGGCATTAGGGGCTCTGAGGATAATTTAAAACCATAATTGCTGTATATTTCATAGACACAACATTATTAAAGTGACCTTATTCCCCACCCGGGCGGTCTTTGCTGTGAACCTCGGCCGGGATGGCGTTTCTTACGTATGTCCTGCGAGAGATAAACTTGGAAGACCAGTTGTCTCTTAAAGCGAAACATTGTCTGGATATCAACGCTTAAACGTTTCTGTCCTTTGCTTTTGGCCATCTTGACTGATATCATGTCACCAACAGTGCAAATAAATTACCCATTCTTCATGTCTATTGTCACCTTGAAGGTATTTATCGAGTGCAATCTTTTTTTTTCCTGCCCAACCCTCTTTCCAAAGGCTAAGTAATTTTAGCACTTCATCTCAGCTTCTCGTGTCCCCAATCTCTGCCTTTAGTGTTGTAGTTGGTTTTTTTGCTCCTCCATTTTGAACATCCATTATTTTTATGTCCTTCCTGAACGGACAGTCAGGTATTTAAGAACCATATTACGCCACGGCACCAGGAAGGAAGACTACATATGGATGACTCTTCCTTTCCTAATTATCTTAACCGATGATTGTCCCTTAAGGTTGCTGGAAGGTAATCTTGGTTTTCACTCCAAGTAGCCTCCAACGCACCCACAGTGCCAATAAATAAGTTATGAAACATGGTTCTATGAAGACCCTGGATAGCAAATGGAACAGGGATTTTTTTTTTTTTTTTGAAGGAGAGGATGAAATGGAAATCAGATATAATGAGACACAGAGGAAAACAGAATCAGTTTTCGTGTTCCAAAGAAGACAGGTTATTAGACTGAAAGTCTTCTTAAAAATCAGAACAAAATAAAAGCTTTGGAAATTTGAACAATTAAAACTACATTTTTTAATCAAAAGTCATAGAGAAGGTTTCAGTGATAACTCTCTAGGGAGGTATCCACAAATGTAGTTTTTAAAGACCCATTTGGCATGGACAATAATAACATAGAATACAGTATTACGCTTTGTGCTGGAAATTTGCATCCAATGTACAGGACCTAACAAGTCTTCCAAGGTAATGAGAGATACGTTGGGGACCACTTATCCACAGGATCAATACCTGCTGATTTACTTGACCATGTTCTGAAAATATTTAAACTATTATAAGAAAAAGCCTAGAAAGTCAAATTTCTAATGATGAAGTTACCAGAACTGGCCACACACATGATCATGATATGTATAGCACTAACTATAATCCACATATTTCAGTATCTGCAGAGGGGTTTGAAACCGATTCTCCGCAGATATGGTAGTCCTACTGTATTTCAGGAGAGGTTTAATCATTACTATGCAAATATCCTTGAATTTCCTGAGTCTCAGACCAAAAAATGCATCCATTCCACTGTCTCTCTTGCTAAATGGCCGTGTGGCACCATAAAGACTGACAGGTATAATCTAGTGTGAGCTTTCATGGATTATCAACCATTGCTTCAGAAAACACATCCAAGGGATGACTCCAACAATGGAAGCTTTGTAAAAACTCATCCTGTATCCAAGCCAGAACCTGAGAAATTTATCTGCTTTTTCCAACAATATATTCCAGAATCTCACACCAGCATGACCAGTGGTTAATCCAAAAACCTTGATAGTGATGTCACTCCCAAGTTTAATGTGTGTGTGTGTGTGTGTGTGTGTGTGTGTGTGTGTGTGTGTGTGTG
>JAHTLZ010000204.1:2710405-2737894 GCA_023846285.1 Phrynocephalus versicolor | reverse complement strand
TAGATAGATAGATAGATAGATAGATAGATAGATAGATAGATAGATAGCGAACAGCCTTGCTGGAACAGGCCATCATTCTTTCACACAGTGGTTCACCATTTGCATCAGGGTATACCCAACCAGATGTCTTCATCTGCTTATTATTCCCTGCAAATGGCATTGAGAGATATTGTGCCTATCTCTCCAACCCAGAGGTTGCCCTTAGGTATCCATTGATACCCTTGTTCTCCATGAACTTGTCTAATCTTTTCTCAGAGCTGTCAAGACTGTCACCACTTCTTCTGGCAGGGAGTTCCAGAGACCAGTGATCCTCTGGGTGAAAAAGGACTTTCTCTTATTTGTTTGAGGTCTAGCACCCAAAAATTTCATGGAGTGCCCCCTAGTTTTAGTGTTGTGTAATAAGGAAAACAATGTTTCCTTATCTACTTTGTCCATACCGTGTATGATTTTATAAACTTCAATCAGGTCACCTCTTAGGCGCTGTCGTTCAAGAGTGAAGAGGCCCAGCCGTTGCAGCCTCAGATGGTAAGGAAGGTGTTCCAGTCCCCCTAATCACTCTGGTTGCCCTCCTTCTGAGCTATTTTCATTTCCATAATATCCTTCTGGAGGTATGGTGACCAGAACTATACACAGTACTCCAGATGGGGCCTCACCATAGATTTATAAAGAGGCAAAATGACACCTGCTGACTTATTCTCTATCCCCTCTATCCCCTTCCTAATGATCCCTAGCATTGAGTTTGCTTTTTTCACTGCTGCGGCACACTGGGCTGACATCTTCATTGAGCTGTCGACCAGGACACCAAGGTCCCTTTTCTGGTTTGTTCCAAATGCTTCTTCAAGAAACAGCACACAAAGGACCAACTCCGCACACAGCAGCCTGCTTTACATGACTAATGTAGAGTCAAAAGTTAGAGGTTGAACCATGGGTTCAAAATGTCCTCTCCACCATAATCAACACTTCACTTACCTGCTTCCTACTTTTCTGTCCCTTGGGAAGGAGAGCTTTGGATTTTTCTGCAATTTTCTGCCAAAAGGGGAAAAAAGAATAAGGATAATTGTAGAACAAAGAACAGTTGGTCAGGATAACGTTGGAATATACAGCTTCTGAATCTTGTTCATTTTTAATATTTTTGGGAGTGGGGGAAAAAGAAAAGGAATAAAATGGAGGGGAAGAACTACCATTAAGTTATAAGGCTTGGGGTGGAAGATTCTGAAAGAGTTTTAAAAGCCTCAGAGAAATGGGAGGTGCAGTAAAAGTTTGAGGACAACAGAGTTCTCAAAAAAGCAAGCTGCTCTTTTAAAACTGGCAGCCCACAAGTGCAGGAAAAAGGAGGCGATTTGCTACCAGGCTACGGCTCCCTGGCCCACTGAGAGAGAAATAATGCAATGGACAACTTTGTCACCTTATAATTTATTAAAAATAAACATATACGGTTAGAGGTCCACGTGAGCTGCCTCCAGAGAGAGCACATGTTGTCACACACGTGGTCTGCAGATACATCAGTTCAGCGGCATGTGAAATGGAAACAGAGCAGCGAGACATTTTCAGGACTAAATCCATGAATTTATTGGCTCCGTTGATCGTAATAAAAGAATGGAATTAAATCAATGATTCCTCGCCCCCACCCCCAACAGCATGGTGGCTGGAACCACCCCAATTTCAGACAGAATGGGAAAGGAGCAATATGAGGTTGAGTCCAAGTTATAAGCTTTATTGAAGAGTTACCTTTGTGGGTAGACTCACTATATTTTTAAAGGGAAACCTAGCCCAGTGGCTCTTGACCTTGGGTTCCCCAGGGGTTGATGGACTGGAACTCCCAGAAATCATGGCCAGTAGAGATGGGCATGAAACGAGCAATTTTTCGTTTTCGTTTTTGTTTTTTTGTTTTATTACGTAACGAAAATGAAAACGAAAAGTTTTCAAAACAAAACGAAAATGAAAACAAAAATTTTTGCCGCATTTTTCGTTTTCGTTGTGGCAAGCACATTGAACTGAAAGAGAATGCTAACGAAACAGCAATTTTTTATTTTAGTTTCGTTTCATTACGTAACGAAAACGAAAATGAAAAATTTGCAAAAAAACCCAACAAAAAACGAAAGTGAACCGAAGCAGACCCCCTAAACAACAAACGAAACACCATTTTTTTGAGTTGTGCCCATCTCTAATGGCCAGCAAAGCTATGGGTGAAGGCTTCTGGGAGTTTTAGTCCAAGAACGTCTAGAGACCCAAGGTTGGGAACCACTGACCTGGCCATTCCTGTGGGCTCCTGCATACCCTGCCCATGGGCGGGGAATTCTTATTTACGGAATGGACGGCCTCTCATCTAAAACTAAGGCAATTTCAATCCTTATAATGCATCAAATAGATAGTTTCACAATTCACCTTCTGTACTGCTCCATACCGCTGAATGGCATCAGAAAGCTGATTCTTCAGGCGATCCAACTGAAGTCTCTCCTGCTGCGGGGGGGGGGGAGAAATCATCAATGTGAGTGGTGGACACCTCATGTCACGAAACATGCTGACAAACTGGAACAAGTTCAGAGGAGGGTGACAAAGATGAACAGAGGGCGGGAAATCAAGCCCTACAAGGAAAAGCCTCTTTAACCTTGAGAAAAGTAGACCGAGAGTTGATCTGATAGCACTTTTCAAATATTTGAAGGCCTGTCATACAGAAGAGGGACAGGATCTGTTCTTGATTGTCCCAGGATGCAAGATGCACAACAATGGGCTCAAGGGAAGAGAACAAAGCTTTCGGCCGAATACCAGGGAAAACTCCCTAACTGTTAGAGCAGTACAACAATGGAACCAAGGACCTCAAGAGGTGGTGGGAGCTCTAACACCGGAGGCCTTCAAGAGACATTTGGACAATCACCTGGCAGAGATTCTTTGATATGTATTCCTCCCTTGAACAGAAGTTTGGACCTGAGAGACTTGCAGGGCCCTTCCCACTTCACTATTCTATGACTCTGTGATCAACCAGCTTAAATAAAAGGCAATTTTAAAATATCCTCAACTATCTGAAATTTAGAGATCTCGCAGATATTTAGGGATATTAAGGTTTTTACATCAGTGTCCCCAAAGTTGGGTAATCCAGATGTTCTTGGACTGCAAATTCCAGATACCTTCACCAACAGCTGTGCTGTGCAAGGTTTCTGGGAACTGGACTTCAAGAACACCAGGGTCACCCAAGGTTGGGAACCACTCGTTTCAATGACATCGTTTCTCCTTGGAAAAAGGACCCAAGGCGTCTTACAGTAACGAGGGATAATATACAGTCCAGTACAATTAAGACATGTTCAAGTATTGAGAACAGGGCTAACCGCCCAGGGTGGCCTCGCTGCCAGAGGGGTGGTATAAAAATCCAACAAATAATTAAAATAAAATACAATACAATTTGCTAGAACACCCAAATGGTCAGCAGGGCTGAAAATTCCTTTGGCATTCTGCAGCCTTCCATGTTTAAAATTTTTGAAATATTTTAGCCTATCTTTCTCCTGGAAAAGGACCCAAGGCAAGTTGCACCATTAAAAGACATTATTTTTGCTGACAGCAGTGAGTATACAAATAACAGAAAGGATTAAAAAAAATCTGTATCTGCAGGCATTGCTGGGTGACTGTTCCCATCATCTTTTACTATTATGAAAGGGCCTAATACTGCTGGGATTTGTGGAAGCGTACGGATGTGTGTATATCCTGTAGCATTTGATCGTGTGCTGCTGATAAGGTTCTGGGATGTGCCTTATCACATCCTTATATTGTGTGTGATAGTACCACTGAGAAGTCCCCCCTCTCTCTCTGTGTGTGTGTGTACGTACACACACACACACACAAACTGTATAGTGATACCTCTTAAAACAAATGACTGCATGATAAGAAATTCCCTATGGGAGACAAAAAAAAAAACCCTTCTGCATGTACCCAGGAAAGAAAACCCATTTTTTTTATCTTTGTTCTGGCCTCCGAAACAGATTAATCCATTCCCAATGCATTCCTATGGGAAATCATTTTTTGTAAGACAAAACTTTCATAAAACCAAGCGACCCATAGCCTCCGGAACAGATTCATCCATTTCTCAATGCATATCTATGGGAAGTTTTGTTTCGTAAGACATTTTTAAAAAAAAAAAAACAAATTGACCCGTAGAACAAATTCAATTTGTTTTAAAAGGTATCAGTGTATAGTGACCCTAACAGGGCTTCCAATGTAAGTCGGATATATAAGGAGTGGCTTTACTAGTTACTAATGGGGCATGGTGGCTCAGCCAGCTACAGGACTGAAAACTGACAGCTACAAAGTCAGAAGCTCATCGGTTCGAATCACGGGTGCCACGCAGCGGAATGAGCTCCCACTGATAACCCCAGCTCCTGCCAACCTAGCAGCTTGAAACTGCGTGTAAATGCAAGCAGATTAATAGGTACTGCCATAAAAAAGCAGGGAGGTAAAACAGTGTTTCCTTGCAGCCATGCCGGCCACATGGCCACGGACTTGCACAACACTGGCTCTTTGGTTTGAATACGAAGATGAGCACTACGCATGTGCGGGGGCGGGGACCTTTGCCTTTACCTTTTACTAGTTCCACTCCCTTAGTGAGTTTCCATGGCCGAGTGGGGATTCGAACCCTGTTCTCCAGAATTGAATCCGTCGCTTTAACCACTGCGCCACAGGTTGGAACCCCCTCCCAATGGAGGCCAGGAGGACTCAATGGTTACTGCCCTTCTGCAAACAGGCCAACACCTCTCTCCTTAGACAGCTTTTCCTTAGGGTATTTGTACACGACCCCTAAACTCCGCTGCAAATGGCTCCCAGCTCCGGAGCTTAAAATTGTTTCCCCACCAGCTCTGGAGTTTACAGGAAATTAAGTGCGGCCACGCCCACCTAAGCGTACCTGCTCTTGGAGGGTGAAAAATCCCAGATCCGGATGTAACCTAGAGTGCCGGGCTCTCCTCGCTTCTGTTTGTTGTTGTTTTTTGCCTCCCGCCCCTTTAAGAGACGGAATCAGGACGACGGGGCTTGGGGAGGCTTGGACCGGCAAACGGAGGTGAGCCTGCATTCTTTTGTCCCCTTTTTTCTCCCTCCCCTCACGCAGACAGGATCAAGGAAGTGCGGAGGGGTGGGGATGCAGGAAGAGCAACGAACCCCAAGATCTCTGGTCCGAATTTAAATGGCCAGCGGATCTTAGGGGTCGTGTGAAAAGGCCCTTAGTGACGGCTGCCTGAGCGGGGGTTTTAATGGCTTCTTGTGCCTTGCTGCTTTTGAATCCATTATGGTCTTCCTCTTTTTTCTCATTTTTTTAGTATTTCTTTGATCCTTCCTAGTATTTGTATACTTGCTGTTGTCAGCATAAATCTTGTCTTTTAATGATGTAAGCCAGTGGTGACGAACCTTTGGCACTCCAGATGTTTTCGACCACAACTCCCAGAATTTAAAGCCTGTATTGCTAATGACAAAGGACTGTGGGAGTTGTGGTCCAAAACATTTGGAGTGCCAAAGGTTCGCCACCACTGATGTAAGCTGCCTTGGTTTCTTTTTCAGGAGAAAGGTGGGGTAAAATGCTTTAAATAAATAAATACTGCAAATAAAATATAGCAACACTGCATAACCATGCAGAAGCAGTAGTAGGAAGCAACAGCTGCAAAGAGCAGTATCTGATGGTTGAGTGAGATTTTTTTTTAAAGGTAACATTTAGCTTCTTGAAAGCTTATCTTTTGCGCAGAATATCTACACTGCCTATACATTTTTACCTGGACGTAACTCCTCATCAATTCAGCTGATGGGGACTTATGCCTTGGGTCGTTTTTAGGGTGTAAGGCGGGATAGAAATAGTCTAAATAAATAAATAAAAATAAATTGGACCTGCCTTGGAAGAATAGACATACATAGTATTGCATAGTCAATCTCCTTTTCTTTAGAGAGTGTGTTTTATTTGTATACAGTGGTACCTTGTATAAATTAATTCATTCCCAATGAAATTATGTTAAGCAAATTTCCCATAAGAATGCACTGAAAACAAAGTAAACCCTAATCACAACCATTTTTATGTTGTATGGATTCACCCCATAGGCGATTCTGTTAAGCAAATTTCCCCTATCTCCAGAATTTTTTATGTTGCACAGATTTTATGTTATACACACCGTTTGTTATACGAGGGCCCACTGTATATTTATTTGCATTCTTCAGGTGTCATTGAGAAATCAATATCTAAGTGTAACAAGAAGACACCAAACCAAACAGACAGCGAAATGATCTATCGATTGAGCAAACCCACAACTCTTATAATGGTTCCTATTCGCCACAGTAGAGATGCAGATCCAAAACTCAATTGTTGATGATTACGTTGATTTAGATGGCAAAGGAAAACCTCTTCTATTTGTGATCACCCTGAGATGTCTGGCACAAATAGCCTCGTGACAATACAACAACCTCAGACTAAAAGCTTCTTTCATTTGGTGGCGTCTCTTCTAATTTGGAAAGTATCCCTGTGCTTACGGGAGACTGTTTCCTAATTTTGGTTTCATGGGAGTGTACGATCCTTCCAAAGCAAGAGATTCCATTCATATCTTTCTTGCCTTCAATTCTCTCTCCCTTGCCAACCTGAGGGAAACCCAAAAGGGGGTCTTATGTTCCCATGGAGCATTCTGGTGGATATTTATTTCATGTCCCTAACGACCCGTACCTAAACCTGACAGACACTACACATCTGAAATCCCATAAGGGTCTGGTGGTGTTCCATGCAGTTAAAAAATAATTGTGAAATTCATTGTTAGAAACAAATATAGGTTGTTTTCTTGCCTTTTTTTGAACCTTTTATGTATCCATTGCATAAAGCTGCAAAACAGCAATACAAGTGGTACCTTGTATAAAGGAATTAATTTGTTTCAAATGGAATTATGTTTAGTAAATTTTCATTTATACAAATTTCCCATAGGAATTGACTGAAAACGGAGTAATCCCATTTTTATGTTGTACAGATTTGCCCCACAGGCGATTATGTTAAGCAAATTTCACTTATCTCTGGATTTTTTTATGTTGTACAGATTTTATGTCATACAAACTGTTTGTTATACAAGGGTCCACTGTACATGCGTTTTATTTATTTATTTATTTATTTTAACAACAAGATCTGAGAGAGATGGGTATGAACCACACATATTGTGCTCCTTGATTGTTCGTGGCTACCCACAACCTGAATTTTTCTTTTAAAAAATGAACCTCTCATTCCCTTCCCCCCTTCCTTCCTCCCTCCTTCCCACTCACTCACTCTCTCTTTATGTATTTATTTATTTATTTACCGTACTTCTCTCTCTCTCTCTCACTCACTCACACTCACACACACAAATACACAGAGAGAGAGAGACTGTGTGTCTGTCTGTCTCTCACCTTCCTTCCTTGTCTTCTATTTCATTTTTAGTTTCCCCTTTCCCCTTTTAGTTTGTCTTCATTTGCTTTCCCAATGGACCTAATTTGTGTCACAGAAGACGTCTCTAGATATATGAGTAACAGCCAATTTTCTGCATCTCGATAAAAGGCCATGCAAATAAATCTTTTATTTTACCCCACCTCAGCCTTCCTGTGGTAACTCAATACTCCCACCGTTTGCTGCTTCTAGGGAAGGGGAGAATACACTCTACACCCTGGTCCCTCATTTCCAAAGGTGGTTCACTTGTTATAATTGGCTAGCTTCTCGTAGGCTTCCCACGGCAATCAGAAGGACAGGATTTGTTAAGATGCTACGAGGAGTGTGGCCCCTTTCCAAAACAGTGAGGGAGGCTCCGTGGAGGAGTAAATGACAGCTGTAGTACATAACTTAAAAACGTAAGGCAGCATGGGCAGAAAAATTAAATTGGAATCAAGTTCACAAAATCATAGAATCATAGAGTTGGAAGAGACCTTGAGGTTGTCAACATCCTTTTTAAATCGAGGCGCGCAGAACTGGGCACAGTACTCCAGGTGGGGTCTGAGCAGTGCAGAATAGAGTAGCACTATCACTTCCCTTTCTCTAGACCAGTAGCTCTCAACCTGTAGGTCCCCAGATGTTCCTGGACTGCAAGTCCCAGAAGTCTTCATCACTACCTGAGCTGACCAGGATTTCTGGGAGTTGCAGTCCAGGAGCATCTGAGGACCCACAGGTTGAGAACCACCGCTCTAGACACTATGTTTCTGTTGATGCAACCAAGAATCGCATTGGCTTTCTTGGCCGCCGTGCCACACTGCTGACTCATGTTCAATTTGTGGTCCACCCAGACTTCCAGATCCTTTTTCAAAGGTATTATTCTCCAGCCAGATGTCTCCCATCCTATATCTGTGCAATTCATTTTTTTCTGCTTAGATGCAGGACCCTACATTTCTCTCTGTTGAAACTCATTCTGTTAGCTATGGCCCAGCACTCTAACATATTTTCATCCTATACTCTAAGAAATTAGCAACCCCTCCCAGTTTGGTATCATCTGCAAATTTAATCAGCATACCTGTATGCTCAATTCTTTCATCCATTAATAAAGATATTGAAACCCCCGAGTTGGTAGAATGGACAGCATCACTTGAGTCCACTGAAAGGGCTCCACATTTCTAAATTTCTCCTTTCGTTATGTTGCTGTGTGTTGGCAAATTCCCGTCAGACATTTGGAAACCCAGAGAATCAGTGACCTCCATCCAAAAGGACCTGCCCTTAAGCAGCCCATCCCATCCCTTGCAATGAAAAGGCCATGGTTTGTTTTCTTGCTTCAGTCCCATTTCATATTCTGCCTTTCCTGCTCTTTTCAGCTTTTCTCAGCTTCACTCTCTCATCTGGTGAATCTTCCCTTCCTTCTCATGATGTTTGTGAAGATTCTCAGTCATCCAGGAGAGTTTATCTGGAAGCTGAGTCATGGCAACTGGAACTTCTTTTCCTGAGAGATAGAAACGTTTCACTATTCATCCAAGCAGCTTCGCCAGTCTGAGGAAAGTTAGTGAGACTCGCCACTAACTTCCCTCAGACTGATGAAGCTGCTTAGATGAGGAGGAGGAGTGAAACATTTCAATCTTGCAAGAAAAGGAGCAATCTCAAAGGTCACTTACCCGGGAAGAACCTCTGATGACCTCAGACAGCTGCCGGATAGCATTTGTGCAGGTTGTGATGGTTTTGTTGGTCTCTTGTTGCGTCGTGTGCCTTAAAATTAAAAATAAAATAAAATAGCAAAGTCAATATTTCCAGCAGAAGTGCAAAACATAGTGCCATCCACAGCAAGCGCATGTGGAAGCTTGGGCCTGAACCCTCCATCAAGATTGGAAATGCCATGATTTAAAACACAATAATTTCAGTACAGTGGTACCTTGTATAAAGGAATTAATTTGTTCCAAATGAAATTGTGTTAAGCAAATTTTCCTTCATACAAGTTTCCCATAGGAATGCATTGAAAACGGAGTAATCCCTAATCACAACCATTTTTATGCTGCATGGATTCGCCCCATAGATGATTCTGTTAAGCAAATTTCCCCTATCTCTGGAATTTTTTATGTTGTACAGATTTTATGTATACAAACTGTTATATGAGGGTCAACTGTACTGTACTTATTTCTACACGGAGAACACCCTTCTCTCTCTCTCTCTCTCTCTCTCTCTCTCTCTCTCTCTCTTTCTCTCTTTGTGAATACTACAGAATAAGTGCACTGGGCCTCTTGGTTTTTAATTTAATTAATACGGTAATTGATTGACTTTAGTTATTTTTTCTTATGGTTGTATGTTTCATTTAACATGGTTTAATTTGTATCATTTGCTATCATTTGTTGTTTATAATTCTAAGTTTCGTTGTAAACCACCCAGAGTAGCCCTCAGGCTAGATGGGCAGAATAAAAATCTAATAAAATGAAATGAAATGAATACAATTACTGTGAAATACAGAGTAAGACTGTTCCTCCTTAATGGAAGAGAACAGAAAAGAACCTAAACAAGACACAAGAAGGCACAAGAAACTCATTTTGTGATTATCATCATTGCTATTTGCACCATTGTCATCTCATAATTGTCAGCACCACTGTTGTCACTATCAGTCGGAACCTTCAAATTCTAATATATTATGTTTGTGGGGTGTTTTTTTTTTTTTTAGAAAACCCATTACTGTATCTATCTGTCTATCTCCTCTTTCCTTCTATTTCTTTATTTGCTCATTCCAATTATTGCATCTTTCTTACTACTCTACTTGAGTAGTAAGAAGGATGCAATAATTACTGAGCAGAGCGAGGAGCTAGTCACCAGCACTCTAGCAAAAGTATGCAAGAGGCAGTCTAATGATGCAACTGGACTCAAAGGTCTGCATCAGAAAAGCATATATAAATGCTTGTGTGCAAATGCCAGAAGCCTCCGAAACAAAATAGGGGAGCTGGAATACTTAGCAATAGATAAAAAAATATTGATATAATTGGCATCACTGAAACCTGGTGGACAGGTAATAACCAATGGGATACAGTTATCCCAGGCTACAAACTGTACGGGAAGGACAGAAGGGGCAAATGGGAGGTGGTGTAGCCTTGTATCAAAGAAGTGATAAAATCATACAAATTGGAATAACCAGTTGATTTGGAGTCACCAGTAGAAACTCTGTGGGTAAGAGTATCAGGCCACAAGGATGGTCTAACAGTAGGCATATGTTATCGGCCTCGACCCATGCCCTTGAGGGAGCCTGGCAGTTGGATAATGTTTGTTTGTTTGTTTACTGCCCATCTTCCAGAGGAACTGTAAATGTTGTAAAGGAGGCATCCAAGAAGGGAAGCCTGGTTATAATGGGGGACTTCAATTACTCTCACATAGACTGGGTGAACTTTATTCAGAAAAAGAGATATGACATATGCTAAATGATTGTTCCCTGGAACAGATGGTTGAAGACCCAAAGAGAGGTACAAGACCTTGACTTGATTCTGAGTAATACACAGGATCTGGTGCAAGACGTTAATGTGACTGATCCAAAAGGGAACAGTGACGACAACATAATTACTTTTAACGTAATCATAGACTGCCAATCACTGATAAAATCTAACACAGAGACCTTAAATTTTCAAAAAGGCAATTTCCTAAAGATGAGGAAACTAGTAAAAAAAGAATCTGAAAGGGAAAATTGAGAGAGTCCAAACACTTGAAGAGGCATGGAAGCGGCTCACAAAAACAATTACAGAGGTCCAATTGGAAAGCATACCTAAAAAGAAAAAGGGGCACTGCCAAGTCCAAGAGGACCCTGATGTGGCTCGCAGGAGCTGTTCGGGAAGTGATCAAAAGCAAGAAAAGCTCGTTTAGAAGATGGAAGGCTTGTCCAAACGAGGACAACAGGCAGAAACATAAATTCTGGCCGAACAAGGTAACAATCAGGAAAGCAAAGACTTGGAGGAGTGTATAGCTAAAAACACTCAAAGAAATAACAAGGTCTTCTTTAAGTTCATTAGAAATAAGAACCCAACTAGGAAGGCCATTGGACCGTTAGATGATAATGGAAGGCAAGGGATTATTAAAGAAGAATCAGGGATTGCTTGGAGACTCAATGAAATCTTTGCTTCAGTATTCACTGAAGAAGACAGAGACCACATGCCCAAAACAGAGCCTATCTTCATAGGGAAGGGAACAGAAGAATTAAACCAGACACAAACAACCCAGGGAGGAAGTCCTTGCATGACTTGTTCAACTAAATGCTAACAAATCCCGAGGACCAGATGGCATCCATCCACAAGTTCTCAAAGAATTTAGAGATGAAATTGCTGATGTCCTAGCCAAAATATATAATCTTTCCCTCAAATCAGACTTTGTGCCTGATGACTGAAAGGTAGCGAATATAACACCAATCTTCAAAAAAAAGATCCAGAGGTGATCCAGGTAATTACCGACTGGTCAGTTTGACCTGTGTCCCAGGTAAAGTGATGGAAACCATCCTAAAAGATTAAATTAATAGGCTCATAGAAGAGAAGCCGCTGCTGAAGGAGAGCCAGCATGGCTTCTGAAAGGGCAAATCATGCCTCACTAATCTGTTGGAATTCTTTGAAAGCGTCAACAAGTTGTCATTGTTTATCTGTTGTTTGCAGACAACACTAAATTGTGAGAAGCTCTTGACATTAGGGGAATGGGCAAGCCAGTGGTAAACGAGCTTCAACATTAGCAAGTGCAGAGTGATGCACGTTGGGGCAAAAAAATAATAATCACCAATTGCATTTATAAACTGATGGGGTCTGAATTCTCTTCAACAAACCAGGAAAGGGACGTTGTTATCCTGGTGGACAGCTCAATGAAGGTGTCAACCCAGTGTGCCGCAGCGGTGATAAAAGCTAGGGATCATTAGGAAGGGTATAGAAAATAAGTCAGCAAGTGTCATTTGGCCTCTTTATAAATCTGTGGTGAGGCCCCACCTGGAGTATTGGGTTCAGTTCTGGTCATCATACCTCCAGAAGGATATTATGGAAATGGAAAAAGTGCAGAGGAGGGCAACCAGAATGATTAGGTGACTGGAACACCTTCCTTACCATCTGAGGCTGAAACGGCTGGGCCTCTTCACTCTTGAATGACAGTGCCTAAGAGGTGACCTGATTTAAGTTTATAAAATCATACATGGTATGGATAAAGTAGATAAAAAAACTGTTTTCTCTATTGCACAACACTAGAACTAAGGGGCACTCCATGAAACTTTTGGGTGCTAGATTTCAAACAAATAAGAAGTACTTTTTTCACCCAGAGGATCACTGGTCTGTGGAACTCCCTGCCAGAAGAAGTGGTGACAGCTGTCAGCCTGGACAGCTTTAAGAAAGGGTTGGACAAGTTCATGGAGAACAAGGGCATCAGTGGCTATCATTATGGATACCTGTGGACAACCTCTGGGTTGGAGAGATCAGCAGGATATCTCTCAGTGCCATTTGCTGGGAATCATAAGCAGGTGAAGACATCTGGTTGGGAATACCCTAAAGCAAATGGTGAACCACTGTGTGAGACAGAATGCTGGACTGGATGGGCTGTGGCCTGCTCCAGCAAGGGTGTTCTTATGTTCTTATGCTCTTATGTTCTCTGTCCAGTTGGTAGGAGTTCATTCCAATATTAAGAGAGAGTGTTCTTCCACGTTCCATTGTGATGAAGAATCACTCTCACAGAAAGAGGGAAGGAGCTAATTATTTCCCTATTGATCGCCAGGACCAATTTGGATATTGTATAACAAAATAGTACAGCTAACAAATTGAACGGTAAACTATGACCCATAATTTCCTACATCAACTAGAACTGGCTTGCTGGTCACAGCTCTCTGGAGCTAAGTCAATAAATAGGACCCATCCTGGCTGCTATAGAGTTATCGCAGTGTTAACTACAGAAGGGATAAAGCTTGTCATCTAACTAACATTTCGCAGAAATCTTCCCCCTTCAAGGTTCCCGTGGTTTTAATCTAATCAGGAGGAGGAGGAGGAGGAGGAGGAGAGAGAGAGAGAGAGAGAGAGACTTACAAAAAGTATTTGAAGAACTGGCCATATTTGGGGGAGGGGAGGCATGAGAAAAGAGAGGAAGGGGGAGAATGGCCAATTAACTCCTTCAGTTTTAACCGGTACAGGATATATTTTGAGCAATGTGTGTTGGTAAAGTGGATAGAGTAAAGTGGATAGAGGGACACTCTTCTCCCTCTCACAAAATGCCAGAACTAGGGGACATCCACTCAGATTGAGGGTTGGGAGAGTAAGAACAGATAAAAAATATTTTTTCACCCAGTGTGTTGTTAGTCTGTGGAACTCCCTACCACTGGAAGTGGTGATGGCATCTGGCCTGGATGCCTTCAAAAGGGGATTGGAGAGATTTCTGGAGGAAAAGTCCATCAGGTTACAAACCATGATGGAGACGTGTCAATCCCATGCTTAAAACCGGGGTACTTCAAGGGCCAGATGCAGGGGAGTGGTGTCAGGAGAGAGATATCTAGTCTCGTGCGCTACCAGATGCATCTGGTGGGACCACTGTGAGATACAGGAAGCTGGATTAGATGGGCCTTTGGCCTGATCCAGCATGGCTCTTCTTATGTTCTTATGTTCTACTTTATAATTTGGGTGGGTTGGGTTGCTCAAGAACCTGAGAGGTGTTACACATGGCGCACGAACACACACAGCACATGGGTAATCTCCCTTCCCCCTTCCTGAAATTCTGAAATCGGAGCCTTCAGTTCTCCTGGGGCATTAAAAAAAACTCGGACTGCTGGATAGCTCAGGGGTTGAGGTCCCTGGCTATGGAGCCAGAGGTTGGGAGATGGAGTTCCCATTTGGCTTCCTTGAGAGGGGCTGGGCTTCGTGATCCATAGGGTCCCTTAGAATGATTCCTAAGATGATTCCCTACTTGATATCTCTGGAAGACCTGCCTCAGAGGGCAGGAACCCAGACAATTGCTCATGCTTCCAAGCTCACCCAGAATAGTTTGATGCCTCATCTTTCTGAAGCCTCAGAGTGGGTTCTTTAGCCTGTGATGCTTTGACCCCTGCTAATGAGGCAATTACTTGGCCTTGAATGGAGGTGGATGCTCCAAAGGAGGGGGGCGTAACCCTGATCAAGAGGTGAACCGTATTTCACCATTACAGAATCCAGCCTTGTCAACAAAGTTATTGTAGATGAGAGCACCCAGCTCCATTCTTTCTGCTGTTGCTTTCTCCACACTGGCTATGAGTCTGAGGACTGACACAGTTTGTGCAGGTACCTTACATGCAAATGGAAACCTCTCCACGTCACATGCATAAAGCAACACCAAAAGAAACTGGGCTTGGCTTTGCCTCCAAACTGTGTTGACAATCCTCATGAGATGTGGACTTCTGCCTGAGCACCAATTTTTTTAAAAAGAAAAGCAAAGTGTTCTGCTTACATGCCGCCCCATACCACTTCCAAGTAGTCTCTGGGCGGTTTACAGTTTCATTACAGTATGCAGGCTACACACTGCCCTCCCCTAGCAAGCTGGGTACTCATTTTACTGACCTCGGAAGGATGGAAGGCTGAGTCAACCATGAGCCTGCTACCTGGGATTGAACCCCAGGTCGTGAGCACAGTTTTACCCGCAGTACAGGCATTTAACCACTGCGCCACGAGGCTCATTTGCCACACCCTTAGCTATTAAACTCTGACTCTAAGCACTTGATGTCATTTGCCCAGCAAAAATGAATATATCTAGAATGTACCAATTTCGCATAAAGTGGCCCAAGGAATTACATCAGGACAGATTAAAGCACACCCGCCATTTGAGTCATGGAGGTAGAGTTTTGCCTCCAAAATCACCAGATTGTTCTCTCACACACAATTTTATGTACTTCATCTTCTGCACTGGAGAAGAGGCAGCAGATTCATAGACTCGTGAAGCACAGATCAAACAGCTGTCTGTGATTTTTTAAAAAAAGAAAGAAAAAGAAAAGAAAGACACTGCAATTTTATGCACAGTAGCCAGCAACGCTATAAATGTGAACTTAGTGTACCATGAAGGCAAAACCTCTTCAGCCACAGAGCAGTGCTTCAGAGGCGTATTACTGAATTAAGCTGGGGGCTGGCATCTTTGGCAAGGGACCTTCATTTCTGTCCCCCCCCCCTTTTGTGTGCCTGGCAAAGTATCAAAGATGCAAACACCACCAGAAGCAGGACTTAAAGCTGGGTGGATTCTTTCATGCAGCTCGTCCTTAACTTTTGTCCCCATTAATGTTTCCAGTATTTAATGCACTAATTCTGAGTGCCTGCGGATTTAATTATTTGTCTTTTTTTTAAGGTGGAGGGGCAGGTGGGGGGGCGGAATCCAGATTGAGCAATCCTATCGCTCCTGCCATAGCAGCCACTCAAAACTCTTTACTGAGGTAACAATGAATGAGATGAAACAGGAGTGCACAAGGTAATGTTCAGAATTGTATTTTGTTTTGTTTTATCTTATGTATATTGTCCAAAAACCATCTAGCCCAGAAATCAATAGCAGCACATAAGCAGAAACAGAATTAACACGATATCAAAAACATAAAACACGCATAGAGTGATAACGCAAAACTCAGACAATGAAGACTAATAAGTAGCATGGCACGAGTAATAATTATGAGAATATTGTGAATTAAAACCAAATCTACACAGGCACTAGAGATCCCACTTGCTTGGGAATTATGTATAAGGAGTTCACAATTCCATTTACTGTATTTTTATTCTCTTGTTGCCAGACTATAGAGTCAATCTGCAAGGTATTTAACAACCTTCTCGGTAGCTGAAGCAGTTTCCCACTCTCCGTCATTCAACTGCACTTTTAGCCACATTATTTTCCACCCCTATATGGCTGGCTAAATAGCTCAGTGGTTCAGGTATCTGGCTACGGAGCCAGAGGTTGGGGAGTTCTGATTCCCCTTGGTGTGTCCTAGGAGAAAAGCCAGCCTGTGTGGCCTTGGCCAAGCTGCACAGTGATCCCAGAGCACCTCCAGAAAGAAGGAAAACGTGTAAACCCCTTCTGGTCATGTCAACATTATTTCAAGGTGATTCATTATCACCCCTGCTGTTTGTAATTGCTGTAATTCCACTCACAAAAATATTGAACAAGACAAATATTGGCTATTAAATATCAAAAACATCAAGATGAATAAACCACATGCTATATATGGATGATTTGAACCTGTATGGGAAATCACAACAAGAAATAAGAGTCAATACGCAATGCAGTGCGAATTCTCAGCAATAACATTGCAACGGAATTCATGTTAGACAAGTGTGCAACCCTCAACATCATCAGAGGAAAGACAGTAAAGACTGGAGGAATTGATATGCCTAACAATTTGATAAAAACATTGGACGAGGAAGAATCACATAAATATCTTGGGAGTACTACAAGCAGATAACATCAAACATAAAGAAGTAAAGAATAAAGTTAGCCCAGAATACATCAGATGAGTTAGAAAGACACTAAAATAAAAATTAACTGGAAAGAATACCATCCAAGCTATAAACACATGTGCTATTCCAGTCTTGTGATACACAGCAGGTGTTATAAACTGGACCGAGGCAGAATTGGAAGCATTAGATTGAAAGACAAGAAAAGTGATGACATTAAACCATGCACTACATCCACAAAGTGATGTCAGCAGGCTCTGCTTGCCAAGGAAAATGGGAGGCAGAGGCCTCTTGCAAGTTCATCAAACTTGAAGAAGAAAATAAAGGAATATTTGACCATCTCCACCATAAATGCTGCACTTAGGTCAATAGTTACTGAAGGCATAATGAAGGAATATCCAGAAACTAAGCAAGAATTTAAAAGTCAGCAAATGCAAAGCCAAATAGAGAATTGGCATAGTAAAGCACTAGATGGTCAGTTTATAGGAGACACCAATGATAAGATCAACCAAGAACAAACATGGCTTTGGTTAAGAAAAGCAACATTGAAGAAAGAAACTGAAGGACTAATCATGGCACCTCAAGATCAAGCTTTAAGAAAAATGCCAAAAAGGCAAAAATTGACAAATCATCAAAAGATAGTAAATATTGATTGTGAAAAGGATGAAACTATAGATGATGATGATGATGATGATGATGATGATGATGATTGTTATTATTATTATTGTTATTATTATTATTACAACATGTAAGATAAGATAAGATAAGATAAGATAAGATGAGATGAGATAAGATAGATTTTTATTAATCCCACATCGGGGAAATTTACTTGTTACGCAGCTCCCAAAATAAAGAAAAAACAAGAAGGGTTGGTGCACAAAAAGTGCAAATGGAGAAAGAAAAAAATAAATAGAGATTAGATAAAAATAAAAATAAAAAATCCAATGTACAAATATACACTACAAAATTTGGATATAAAAATTAAATGTGAAAAAAATGTTTTTGTTAGTCTTACTCATTTCCCTCTTTGAAACTGTACTGGAAACATTGCTTAAAGGTGCAGCATCCACCTTCAAAAGAAACAAATATGGAACCAACTGGGAAAGGACCGACCCCCTACCCGCCCGCATTGCCTTATCTGGACGGATTGCACTGGAATGCAGTTGCAAACCCTGCTCCATCCTCCATATGTTGCCGCTGTTTGATGTGTCTCTGTAGATGCATAGATTAGGAATCTCTCTTGCGGTACCGCAGAACGACATCCCTTGGAATTCAATTCCTTCTGCCTGAGACGTCCCTTTAATTAACTTCTTGCTTTTCCATAGGGAGAAGGATTTGGCAGGAAGCTAATAATAAAAATAATACTGACATCTCTTATTACTGTTCTGCATTGAAGTAAAATGCTGTGGGAGGTGAAATTCCAAAAGCCCCCGAGTTTTTAATGAAGATCTTAATAGCGCCGAATGTAAATTAAATCTAATTACGGCCTGATTTATGAATGGGTCTCCAGGAGTGAAGCCTCACCCGTTAATTATGCTAAGCGTGTGGCACTGGTGACAGAAAAGGCACCAGGAGGTTTGGCAGAGGTGTCACTTTGGGAAGGTGGGAAGGAGAGGCCAACGTCCAAAGGTCCATCCTTGCCCCTGCCAGCCTTTTTATAACAAGTATCATCTACTCTATTTGGACGGAGAGCAGATATGAGCCGAGAGAGTAGCTGACCATCAAATATCATTTAAAGATGTGACCAAGCAGCAAAGGCATGGAAGCTGCCACAGGAGGTGGTGATGGCATCTGGCCTGGATGCCTTCAAAAGGGGATTGGACAGATTCCTGGAGGTAAAGTCCATCACAGGTTACAAACCATGATGGAGATGTGTAATATCCAGGCTTAAAACCAGGGTACCTCAAGGACCAGATACAGGGGAGTGGTAGCAGGAGACAGATCTCTAGTCTCATGTGCTCCCAGACACATCTGGTGGGGACACTGTGAGAAGCTGGACTAGATGGGCCTTTGGCCTGATCCAGCATGGCTCTTCTAATGCTCTTACGTATTCTTCTTTTTCTTCTGAGCCAATCGGCGGAACCATTATGACGGGCTAGGACGGGGGTCTGCAACCCGCGGCTCCGGAGCCGCATGCGGCTCTTTGGAAACTTTGCCGCGGCTCCGGGAGGTTCCCCTCGTGGAAGGGGTCCCGTGGCATTTAAACTAGGACCGCGGGGGAGACTCCAGCTCGCCGCCGCCGCCGCCCTCCTCGTCTTCCTCCTCCTCCTCCTCCTCCTCCTCCTCCTGGTGCTGCTGCAGCCACTGCTGCCGCTGCCATCCTGGCCCTGGCCGGCCCAGGAGCCTTCGCCATGGCGGCGGTGTTGGAGGGGTGGTGGGGGTGGCATCGGTGGCCGCCAGGGTCTCCTCCCGCCATGGGGGTCGGGGCCGCTCAGCAGCAGCAGCAGCAGCAGCAGGAAGCCACGCGTGTTGGTAATCCTCCTCCTCCTCCTCCTCCTCCCGCCACCAGCCCAACCGCCGGCAGTGGAGGAGGTGGCGGTGGCGGCGAGGGGGAAGCGGCCACAATGGCCGCACCCACCCAGGAAAAGGGCGAGGGGAGGCGGCGGCAGCCAGGCCCAAGCAGCCGGTCGGTTCGTGGTGGTGGTGGTGGTGGCGGCGGCCTGGATGGACAAAAAGTGGGTCCGAAAGCAGAATGGAGGAGCGGACTGGGGAGATCCACGGTGGCCTGGCGCGTCACTCGCCCTCCCCCCTTCTTTCAGCCTCGGCGTCCCTTGGAAGGCGACGGGGGCGACCGCAGCGCCTGGCTGGGCCTCCGCCGCATCACCCGCCCCTTCCCTCCATCTCCTTCACAAGCCAAACTTTGCCCACACACACACACACACCACGGCTGCAAGAAGTGTGTGTGTGTGTGTGTGTGTGTGTGTGTGTGTGTGTGTGTGTGGAGAGAGGTCGCCGCTTGCCCGCTTCCAAAAAAAGGGACCAGCCGCGGGGTCGCAGGCCCGTCCTTTCAACCGCTGATGCGGGCGCCGCTCCCTCGCCTATGGTTGTGGGACCGTGGCGGCGGCAGCGGCGGCGGCGCTGGTAGGCCCGGAGCGCGGGTCATCGCCTCACGGAGCCTCGAACGGTGGCTGGCCCGGCGCCCGGTTGCTGAGGCGGAACAGCGAGAACGGCGGCGGCGGTTGTATATATTTGTTTTAAATGTCGCAATGGTTTTGCGGCTCCCAGGTTTTTTTTTCCGTCGGAAATGGGTCCAAGTGGCTCTTTATGTCTTAAAGGTTGCAGACCCCTGGGCTAGGAGGAGAAGGGAGGAAAGGTGGTGGAAGAGGCGCTTTCCCGGGGAGAATCCTTTTACAGCTATATTTAAGGGGACTTTTTGGCACTGTGTCTCTTACCTTCCCCAAACGATTGCTGATCTTTTCACCTTTCACGTTAAAGGCTGCTATCCCACGACCATTAAAAACCGCCTCAAACGGCTTGAAGATGCGGTTAATAAAATTGCGTCCCCATGACCAGTGGACTTTAAAGAGGTGGGAAATGCAGCCATGCCCACTTAAGCATGACCCCGCGAGTTTTGCAAGTATCTGGTTTCGAGGTGGTACGAAGCTTGTCTCAGTTCCGAAGCAGATTTTAAACCAGTACTTGAGTCCGTGGAGACTCGGAAAATACACATCAAAACCTTTTTGTTCCGCTGTGTTGCATTTCCCACTCATGGGAACACAAATGATGTGGTTCTTTAAACTGTGCCCATGGGGATATAGGAACAGCATTTTCAACCATGTGACTGTTCTTGGGGAAAATCCGCATTTCACTTTGATCCGGATTTTCTGGCCGTGGGATAGCGGCCTTTGTCAGGAGTCAAATCATGTCAAGAGAACAAAGGAGGTAGCAGGGAAAGGCCAAGGCGACCTCTATAAAAGCTTCAAGGTCATATTGGCCTAAGGAATAAGGGAATTTCACTGAGGATGTTTCTGGCCCTTTAGAGCAACCTTGGACTAAATGTAGTCTTGGACGAGAACTCCCAGAAGCCTTCACCCCAGCTTTGTTGGCCAGGATTTCTGGGAGTGGTGATCCCAGAACATCTGTAGATCCAAGGTAGGAAAGCACAGCTGTAGAAGATCCAGCCATGAGACTAAGCAATATGTGGGCTCTGGCAGTCAGAAAGAAAGCATCAGGAGCATCACAAATGGGGTGCTTAGAAATTAAACAGGGCCAGATGCAGGGGAGTGGTATCAGGAGACAGACATTTAGTCTCATGCGCTCCCAAACACATCTGGTGGGGCCACTGTGAGATACAGGAAGCTGGAGTAGATGGGCCTTTGGCCTGATCCAGCATGGCTCTTCTTATGTTCTTATGAAGGACCATATCCCTCAAAGGTCAGGAGAATACAGTCCCAACAACAATCATTGTCATGATACACCGGGACTAAGGAACTCCTGAGCATCTGAGGCTCATTTCCACCCTCTCCTAGACCTCTGCAGTCTGTACCCTCTCTACCCTCCAAATCCCCCTTCCCAAACTGGGTACCCCCAAAAATATTCTTGGCAGAAAGAGAGGGAGAAGAGCATCTGGAAGATAGCATGTAACAGACAAGGCAAGGTGTGATTTGCCATTTCATAGGATTTTGAGTCCTTATGGGGATTGGTGGGGTTCTTATTTACTTATTCCTTATGCTTCTATTCCACTCGATTACTGAAAAACAATATTCTGGGCAGTTAACAATCAATAAGGTCAAACAAAGTGCAACAATAAATCAAAGACTAGTAACGGCAATAAAATATGAGACTGAGACAAAGCAACTCCAGCATCATGGAATGAACCAACCCAACCCAATCTACAACCTGGACAGGTGACAGGTTCATGCAAAGGTTGCTACCCACAGCCTGTGTAAAAAAGCAGCCTCGTGAGCAACTTTTTAACAGCAGGCAAGGCCAGGGACAGGCACAGCTGAGCTGGGAGCCAATTCCAAAGGGCAAGTGCCACAGCCAGGTTCCGGGAGGATTGAAGGTGAGCTACAGTTGAGACTTGGATGGGGTGCATGTAACCACCCAGATCTGTCTATTCATAGAATCATAGAATCATAGAACTGGAAGAGACCTCCAGGGCCATCCAATCCAACCCCCTGCCATGGAGGTATTCTTCAAAGCATAGGTTGATTGGGACCAGCCCCAATACTGAGAGAAGGATGGGATTCCTCACTCACAATCTACAAGTTTTCTTCATTAGAAACCCTTTGTGGGCATGTCAAAGATAGATAGATAGATAGATAGATAGATAGATAGATAGATAGATAGATAGATAGATAGATAGATAGATAGATAGATAGATAGATAGATAGATAGATAGATAGATAGATAGATAGATAGATATAGGAAGAAAGGAAGGAAAGAAGGAAGGGATAGATAGATAGATAGATAGATAGATAGATAGATAGATTATTATTTTTTAAAAATGAAATTGTGTTGCTGCTCTTCTGATAATCATTTAAACCTTTTATTATATTCCTTTTACCTGTGTTTCAGTATGTTTTTATATTTTTGCATTGCTACTAGAGATGGGCATGACTCAGAAAAATGGTGAAACATTTTGTTTTGTGATTTGTCAAGGTCAACGGACCGCAAATAACAAATGTGCAGTGGTACCTTGTTAAAAGGAATTAATTTGTTCCAAATGAAATTGTTAAGCAAATTTTCCTTTATACAAATTTCCCGTAGGAATGCATTGAAAACAGAGTAATCCCTAATTGCAACCATTTTTATGTTGGACGGATTCCCCTATCTCTGGAATTTTTTATGTTGTACACATTTTATCTTATACAAACCATTAGTTATATGAGGGTCTACTTTATGTATTGTTTTCTGCTGAACTGGCAAATTGATTTGTATATTCAGTTTTTTTAGTTTAAAACCCTGTAAAATGGCCCCCAAGGCACCCTTGACTGCTTTCCCTGGTTCTCCTCTATAAGGCCTTCAGGTTTAGTGATGTTTGGGTTCTAGATGGGTTATGCATCCCCAAAGAGCCCCCACCCCCCGGAAAATGCCTCCAGTGAGTTAGATACACCAAAATTTCAGAAAACTATATCCCAATGTGCCTACACAATTCCTCCATGTTTGGTGAAGATTGGGTTTTAGACATCTGAGTTACTGTATACAGAAACAAAATCCACACACACCCCAGCAGAAAATGCCCTTTAGCAAGTGGACTGGGAAAACCCAATCTTCACCAAACCCAGGGGTGGGGGAGGGCAAGGAAAACATTCCTGCAATTTTGGCTTCTCTAGGTGCCTTGAGGGCTACTTTATAGTCCAATAAATTGACAAATCAAAATTTACAAATGAATAAATAAATAAAATTGATTTTTAATTTTGTCATTTGTGAGACAGCTGAAAGCAGCTGGGAGAGTGGTCAGCCTCCCAAGGCAGCAAGGCAATTAGAGAGAAATGTAACACCTATCTGGGGGGGAGGAGAGAGCTCTGGTGGGCCTAGAGATAAGGGGGGAAAAGATGATCGTGGAGGAGGAGGAGGGAGAGACGGATGTTTGGGAGGATGCGATGGAATCCCTGGATAAGGAGAAAGCCTGGCCGGTCGGACAACCCGGAGGAGGTGAGCATTAAAGGCCGGGGCCAAGGAGTATAAGGGATAAAGTCTCCTCTGTGCAACCCAGGAGCAGAGTGAAGGAAGCGAGCTCATGGGCTCAGCCCCTCCCTGAGGCAGCCCAACGTTTGAGAACTAAGAATAAAAGGAGACAACGCGGGCCGGCCTGAGGAAGACTGTGTTGTTTAACTGACCAGGACATTCGCTGGCTTCTGGAGTGAGGGAGTGAGGTAACTCCCCACTCTATGGGAATTGCACAGGCACAGAGTAAAACCCATAAGGAAAAGTGAGGACTGAGAGACTGTGTCTTGGGACTTTGGGAGAAACACAAGCTCTTTGTGCCCTAAAGATAAAAGACAACTTAGCCAGGCACTACTACCAGATGGATGGACTTCTGACAGGACCTGCTCCAAAGAAGAAGAAGCCTTATTAATTCCCGGGGGGGCAAAGCACCAATGAACTGTGCTGAGGTGTTTTCTGTCTGTGTTGAACTCCAGTGGATAAAATAAAAGTCTATCTTGCATCACTTTTAAGCACCTCTTTATGGAGGGGGTGGCGGGGGTCACTCACATCATTTTTAAAAGTGCATTCACTTATTTATTTGGTCAGGGGAGGCATTAATATGTATGAGCATGAATCACTGAATTAGTGTTTTTAATGAATTTTGCAACGTATTTTCAATTTGTGCCCATCTCTAATGCCTTGTGGGAAAGAAAGGCATGAATAGACAAACAAGCCAGGTTCTACTGTTATTTTGTCATTGTATGGACTTGCTGGACGCCTATATCCTTAATGTGTTTTTATTGGTTATTAGTTATGTATTTTATTCTTTGTTGTTTCTATGTATTTGATTATCTCTTTAGAACTTAAAAGGGGATTGAGTTGTGTGACCAGAAAAACAAATGTGAAACTAGGCTAGGCACAGGGACTATGGTCCCCAAACAGCTAATTGGGGGTGTCCAAACTTTGGCCCTCCAGATGTTTTGGGCCACAACTCCAAGAATTCCAAGCCTGTATTGCCAATGACAAAAGCCTGTGGGAGTTGTGGTCCAAAATATCTGGAGGGCCAAAGTTTGGACACCACTGAAATGGAGTGAAATAATTGGGGTTGGGTGGGCATGACCTGTGTCCCTTTGTTTTGGAACGCTGGGGTTTGAAACCCAATCCTGGATTTTGATGCAGTTTTAAGGCCAGCCTTGCTTCCTGCCCCACCAGAAGAGCGCCTGGCTGATATCATCCGGCCATGAAGAACCTCAATGCCTGGCAAAGTACATCTTTTGCCAAAAATGCACTTTTGGTACTATGCTTTTCTAAAAAGTTGGTTGCCATCGAAAGATCAGCTTGCATTTTTTTTATTAGTGACCTACAAAGGTATCGCCTAGCCTAGCCTTGCATTTGATTATATCTTGTGTTCACCGCCTTGAGTTGCCTTGAGCAAGCTGGCGGTATAAAAATCCTAAATAAACTAGACTAAACTACTGAATGTTGTCCAGCTTCCATGTTAAGAGGTGTTAGCGCAAAGACACATCTTGTGACTCATCCCCCCAAAAAGCCAATACTGTTTTAATCAAATGTTCTATGAAGAAGACATCAAGGCTGCTATCTCACGGCAGATTTGAGGCGTTTATTTTGAAAAGATGTCTTTTTTCAGTCCCGTGGTAGCGTGCCCTAAAAGGTGCTTCCCCTGTCCTCTCAACCTTAGTGATAAAAAGGGCCCTTTAATGTCCACAGCAGAGAAGAGTCGCTGTTTAAAGGCACCTCTTATTTATTTATTTTTATTTATTTATTAAATGGATATACCGCTCCATCTAGCTACATGGCTCCTCTGGGTGGTTTACAAACTGTAAAGCCTTGGAGAAAAGTACAGCCCCCAGCGGTGGTTCCAAGAAAAAGCACTCCGAGGAGTGAAAGGGGTAATGTTCACCTCTTTCTGAATGTAAAGGCAACTAGCCATTAGGTCATTAAAAAAAGGAACGCCTATAACCACGGAAAAAAGCGCCCAAAAGCAAACGTGCGATGACGGCTTTGGTTATGATTAAGTTTAGTTCTGGGTAGGAAACTGGGTAGGAGTATGATTTGTACTTTGTATACTAAAGAGAAAGACGGAGAAACACACACACACACACAGAGAGAGAGAGAGAGAGAGAGGGAGAGGGAGGAGTGCACAGGAAATGTCATCTGAAGCAGAATGCTTTTAGAAGGTAGCCACTAAAATGAAATGCCGCTGAAATTGTTAAAACAGGCTATTTGTGAATTCTCTATATAGGATGACTGGACCGTCTACAGGGAATGTGGTGTTGAGCACAAATTCTACCTTCTTACAGTGCCCTGGGATTTTCAAGCAAACACGCTTTTAACCCTGACGGATGTAAAAACATGTCCGTAGGCATCGTTGATTAAACCCCAGAAGCAACAGGAGGTCCAGCTCCCAGCAACTCTGACAGCATTGAGGACACCGTCCCGAAAACAAGCCAACATAACCATCATAACCAGTAGACCAACGACCTGGCTAAGAAAGGATTCCAGCAAACATCTTTATACCTACAAGGAAGTTCCATGGGATTCAAGAAGACTTACTTCTGAGAAAGTACAAATCAGAGTGGACTATCGCTAAAGGAAGACTAAAATAAGAGAAAGCACCATCTCACTTGATCTTATGTGAGCCCCTCTTAAAGCTGAAGGAATTTGTTTTGCATAAATGCAAGGAATATTTACCTAAATCATCACGCCGGCGTGTTATTTTCCCTGTGGA
Organism: Phrynocephalus versicolor; assembly: GCA_023846285.1. NCBI lineage: Eukaryota > Metazoa > Chordata > Lepidosauria > Squamata > Agamidae > Phrynocephalus > Phrynocephalus versicolor. The sequence goes on along the minus strand of JAHTLZ010000204.1, from coordinate 2,711,748 downwards.
TGGATTTACCATTATTTATTTTAACCTGCATTCTAGCCCTCTAATTTCCCACCTGAATTGATTGTTTATTTATTACGGCAACACACAGAAGTGTTACATGTGAGCTCCCATCCAGAGCACCAAATAATTGAAGTTTTGTCACTTGATCAAATATTAATCTCCTCTTTTCCTTACCTCGTTTAACATTGCCTACAAATTAATCCCACATGGATGTTAACCAAGTCAAATGGATTCCACCATGAACCACAGATCTCTTGTAGGATCGTGATTTTTTTTTTTTTTGGTCCATAATCCTATTGCAGATTTAAACTGGCATAAATGTAACAGGGTAACTCATAGCAGCATACTGCTGATGATAGAAGTGTTGCCACTCCCACCTTTAGGGATGTGATACATTATGGGACTGGCACAAGACTACGAATGCAAGCAGCGACTTATTAATTGGTGGCAATCTGCCACCACATTTTGTGTCATAACATAAGATCTACAACAGAATTTGAGCTTCTGGGAATTATTCCAGACAACTCTTACCACTGTCTTGAGCAGGGGTGGCAGTTGTGTGGTTGCATAGGCCCACACGTAAAAGAATTATACTCTTGAGAGGTTAAATAACAATGTTTATTGTTCTTTAAGAAGCCCTGTGAGTTTTCGGAGTAGAAGCAGTCAAGAGGCCTTCTTCAAAGCGATGAAAAGAAACAGGCTGACAAAGTTTCTTCTAGGGACGTCTTCAAACCAAATAAATTAGTTGCAAATAAATTAGTTGAGATGGTCTGGAGAAGTGCAGTAGGAACATCTTCAAATTTCTTTCAATATCCTTGAAGAAGATGATTCAGTGTTAATCTGTGCTGGCATATTGGGGGTGGAGGGGAAGACAAAATTGGGCCACCTTAAAGACTAACTGCTTCTATTTTAATGTGAGCTTTTGTGGAAAAAGTCCACTTCTTCAGACATAAGACTTTCGGGTGTCAGGACATTTTCCTCTCTCCCCCAACACCATTGGGTTTTTTTCTCATTGAAGAATGAGCCATTTGAATACCAACAAGCTAAAATGTAACAGGTCATTGGCATGATGATGCACATAATTTTCCAGAATTCTAAGGCACCCATTCTCAACTGGGGACTATATGGGATCCCTAGCAGATTCAAAGGAGGGTACAATTTGGAAAAAAATTCTTCACATGCCACCTTAGAAGGTGAGTTTTGCAACTTTTAAAATCCAGATTCAGCCAATATTTGTTTCATATTGTGTTTATGATCATGGCCACAGAAGGTTGAGAAAGCTGGTTCTAAGGTATCTCTTCTGTAAATGGGTTCTAGTATAACACATTTCCTTTATTATTATT
>JAHTLZ010000204.1:2694988-2710395 GCA_023846285.1 Phrynocephalus versicolor | reverse complement strand
TTATTATTATTATTATTATTATTATTATTATTATTATTATTATTATTCCTTTCACTGGGTGAATGTTCAAACAATGGCTGAAGACTGGGTTTTTTAGACAAGCTTTTCTGGAACATTTTGTAACACAGTGTGGAAGTTGAGTCATGGCAACTGGACTGATAGATTGAGAGATTATCAGGCTGTAATTTCAACAATGCCTACACAAATCAAAACTACTTCATGCTTTCACCACCAAGGCCATAGCCAACAACCCATACTTTATGGCAGGGCTGTCCAACTTTGAGCAGCCTGCGGTCTACTTTTTTCTCCCAAATGGCTCTGCGGTCTACTTTGATCTCCCCAAGGGTCCCTGGGTCTACTTATAGGAGTGCGTGTGTGGCCAGCGCGGGGAGTAGGGGAGTGCACAATGGCCTTTGAACTGCCCTGCTTGTCTGAGACAGTGGGCTGGCAGACCCAGAACTTTGCTTATGGCCATGGTGGTTCTTGGGATGGGGGAGGGAGGGGTGGAGAACTTATCAACTAACTTTTTTTTTTATTGGTGGCCAGAGGGCTACTTTTGAACCCTTCACGGGCTACCGGTAGCCCACGGTCTACCTGCTGAGCAGGCCTGCTTTATGGGTTTCAGCACTTTAGGCCATTGTTCACCTAATGGTCTATTGAGACTGTTGTCTACCTAAGGAACCTATTCAGGCCATTGTTCATCTTATGAGCCTGTTTCAGGCCAGGTTGACAAGAGGTCAAAGGGAACTATAAACTGGAGGACCCACAACTAGCTTTCTTCAGACTGACAAAGTTGTTTGAATGAGCAGCAAAACGTTTCGATCTCTCAAGAAAAAGAAATCCAGATAAACTTACCTGGATGACTAAGAATCTTCACAGACTGATAACATAGTGGCAGTCCCAATGCTTAATTTCCGCCCGCCATCTTGCCTTTTTCAACTGGTGAGTCTATACTGTTGTTGGTATTATATTGATGTTGCTTTATTTTGACTGCTACTGTTTGGATTTTGATGTGGATGTATTTATTTGCATTTTTATTTTGACCTTGTTTAAATTATTTTGTTTCTTTGCCTCTTGCATCGCTAGTTGTAAAGTCATCCAGAGGGGCCTTGTAGCCAGGCTGGGCTTGTTCTGAAATGCTCCAACCTGCGTTTCTACACCAGCATCAGTGGCGAACGCTCCATGCCCTCCAACACCTCGTCTTTCATGAACATGGAAACCCTTCGCAACAATAAGCGTACAGCAGAAAGATGGGGCTGTTGGAAATTCCCAGCAACCACACAGGCTACACAATTTGGAACCGAGGGAGAAAACATACTGGGATGTTTGATGAAAAGAAGCAAAACCTTGCATTGACCCGAGGAAGAGATTAAAGCATGCACAATAAATTATTGAAACCATCCTCAGGAGGGAGGCTTTAGATGTTCTGAAAATTGATTAAAATCTGCTTTGTTCCCTCCAGAGTGGGTTACGTAAGGGCATGTGATTTGGGGGAGGAATAATGTACAGAGTCAGTGGGAAAACCAATTCTATTAAGGAGCTGCACCAGGCCGTCGCTTGATGAAACCTTCCCATAGGTGCAAATGCATATCAGAGCTGAGGATGGATTTTGCTGCCTGAAAGCGGGAGGATGCAAATGGATGTCTGCAGAGACAGGAACAGGGGAGGTAGAAGCCAAGGAGGAGATGTGTCCGTGCTAAAACCAGAGAATGTAATAAAGCTGAAGGGGCTTCAGAAAAGATGGCAAAGGCAGTGAGCGGGGTCACTCTGATGGCCCACCTCAGTCCCCACTTAGGAGATCTCCCACGAAGTGATCTGTAAACTCCCTTCCTAAGAACAGAAGAAGAGCCGTGCTGGATCAGGCCAAAGGCCCATCTAGTTCAGCTTCCTCTATCTCACAGTGGCCCCACCAAATGCCTCTGGGAGCTCATGAGACTAGATCTCTGTCTCCTGATACCACTCCCCTGCATCTGGCCCTTGAAGTACCCCGGTTTTAAGCCTGCAGATTATGCATCTCCACTATGGTTTGTAACCTGTGATGGACTTTTCCTCCAGGAATCTGTCCAATCCCCCTTTGAAGGCATCCAGGCCAGGTGCCATCACCACATCCTGTGGCAGGGAGTTCCATAAACTAACAATGTGCTGGGTGAAAAAAATATTTTCTTTTGTCAGTTCTTACTCTCCCAGCCCTCAATTTGAATGGATGTCCTCTCTTTGATTTTTGTTGATAATTTCCAGCTTTTTGCCTGATGGGAGAAATGTTTTTTGCTTTCATGCTTAGATCTGAGCCAGTGGTTGCACATGACATGTGTGTACAGATCTGTAATGTCTGCAGTGCAGATCCTGAGTCTAGCTGTTGTGCTGCTGTGTACCTTTTTGTAACTTTTAGAAGTGAACTGTTGTCTGTTAGGAAATCTCCCTAGACATTATCTGTCATCTGAGGAGTCCCACAATTCGCTATGCAAAGGGTAAGGTCTACTTAATTCACAGCAATTTGCCTCTGGAATTTACACATTCACACTGTTGTGGCTGAGCAGTATGTATATTTCCTGAATTCAGCTGTGCATCCTATCTAGTGTAGAGGTGGGAGCTTGAGTTAAGGACGCTTTAAGAGAAGTATAGTCTCTAGATCCCATGAAATATTTATTTCTGTATTCAGCACTGCTCAAGCCTCAACCAGATTACTATGTTCAGCTCTGGATACTGTGCACTAAGAAGGATACCAACAAACTGGAGCAAGTTCAGAGGAGGTTAACTAGAATGATCAGGGGACCACATTCCTGTATCTCACAGTGGCCCACGCAAATGTGTCTGGGAGTGCACAAGACTAGATATCTGTTTCCTGATACCACTCCCCTGCATCAGGCCCGTGAAGTACCCTGGTTTTAAGCCTGGAGGTTACACATCTCCATCATGGTTTGTAACCCGTGATGGACTTTTCCTCCAGGAATCTGTCCAATCCCCTTTTGAAGGCATCCAAGCTAGATGCCACCATCACATCTTGTGGCAGGGAGTTCCACAGACTAACAACACACTGGGTTAAAAAAAAAACTTTCTCACTCTTCCAGCCCTCAAATTGAGTGGATGTCCCATAGTTCTGGTATTTTGTGAGAGGGAGAAGAGTGTCCCTCTATCCACTTGATTCATGACCTGCATTATTTTGTACATCTCAATCATATCCCCCCCTCAGGCGCCTTTTTTCCCAGACTAAAGAGCCCCAAATGATTTAACCTTTCCTCATAATGGAGGTGCCCCAGCCCAGTAATCATTTTAGTCACTCTCTTCTGCATCTTTTCCAGTTCCACTATGTCTTTTTTGAGATGTGGTGACCAAAATTGTACACAATACTCCAGGTGGGGCCTTACTATCATTTTGTATAATGACATTATAATGTTGGCTGTTTTCTCTTCAATCCCCTTTTTGATCATCCCTAGCATGGCATTGGCCTTCTTCACCGCTGCCACACATTGGATAGACACCTTCATGGAGCTGTCCACCAACATACCAAGATCTTTTTCCTGATCCATCATGGATAACTCAGAGCCCATGAGTTGATAAATAAAGTTTGTTGTTGTTTTTTGCCCCAATATGCATCACTTTACATTTCCCTACATTTTGCTACACTTGGAACCCTTTCTGTGGGCACCTGACATCGCCCCTTCACAGCCACCTGTATTCAGGTTAAATTGCGGCAATGGCACTTTGTGAACAATTAGTGGGTTTTGAATCTCAGTTTGGGCACTCGCTCTCTAAAAGGTTTGCCATCTCTGATCTATGGCTCGGCACCGATTCTGTTCCAGCACTGGCTGGACACTGAGAATTAGAGGTCATTAAGGCCAAGAGTGGTTTCTGTTCAACCCGTGGGCCCTTAGCACCTGCCCAACCATGATGCCGTTGCAATTTGTGATACACTCTGTGCGCTTTAAAAACAAAATGAAACACAAAGACTGCTTCAGGAGAGAAAGTTACACAAATCAGGGGCAGCAACATCAGAGAGGTTCTGTGTTATCTTCAGGAATTTCTACAGGTGGGCAGACTTGTATTGGGGGGGCAGAAAACCCAGAATCCCCCCCCTCCAGGCAGCAGGTTTGTGTCTTCGAATGACAACTCCCAGAAGTCTGCAGGTCACAGAAGGAAACAATTGGTCTGGTGGCCATCATGTTGACATGATCGTTGCTCCGAAAGCAAATCTTTTCTCTCCCGTCTATCTGTCTTTCTTTATTTTCGGGCAGGGATTCTTTCCCCATTCAAATCACTCGGAGGGCATCCTCCGAAGAGAATGAAAAGCTGAGCTTAGCTCTTTTGTTCAACATGACAGATATTTAACCTGGCAACACTTGCTCTAAATCTCCAAGGAGTTCCTCAGAAAAAGCTGCATCGCATGAGAATTAGGTCTCCTCCTCCTCTGCTCTCCTTCATCTCTGTTCACTGTCACCCACATTCCTTGCTCCCAGCCTTTAAAATCAACATTTGGCAACTTTCATCATGTCTTTTTCACATCAAAACCGGGGTTTATGGTTAACATACGCTTCCCATTTGTTTGCTTTTATTATCCGTGGCCCAAGCCTTAAGCAGTCTTCCTTCCTTCCTGTGATATGTTCACCTCACAGTATGTATAATATACAGAGCCAAGAATGCAGCAGAGTAGGTTTGCTGGTGTTTAGCTGTTCTTGTTTTGACATTTACACTGCCCCATAGTGTAAGAGCACTTTTCTACCACTATAATGATGCAAACTAAACTTTGCCCCCCCACCATCAGATAGCTGGTACTCATTTTAAGATATCAGAAGGATGGACAGCTGAGTCAACCTTGAGCTGTCTCCTTGAGCCAGTTGGGATCAAACTCAGGTCATGGCAAGAGGCTACTTGAATTACTTGATAACTCTTCAAATCTTGTTGGAGTTGCTTTTATCGGGTGTCTCATCATAAGCCACTATTCCAATCCCCCGGATTCCACTGTCAAACCCAGAGATGGGGAATATTTCTTCCTTGGAATGCAACTCCCAGGACCCCGTGTTACGAAACTATAAAAATTGCCTCCCCACAACATCACAACAGGAATAAGAACAATTATGATTGTCATTGTAATTAAAAGAGGAGGAGGAGGAGGAGGAGGAGGAGGAAGGGAAGAGGAGGTTTTTCAATCTCTGGATCCAAGACCTCTTTGAGGGATGGTGTCACATTCAACGAACAAACGAAAGAACGAACGAACGAATGAACCAACCAACCAACCAACCAACCAACCAAACAGCCAAACAGACAGCCAACCTCTGAAAATTAGACTCTCCTATCACTTCAGATGTGTGGCCTCACCTCACCTTGTAAAGCTATATAAGCCCTCCCAACTAATTTTACATACTGGTATTTGTTTCTTTGTTGACTACTTCTGTACCCCACTTTCCTTCCAAGGGGTTCAGAATAGTAAAGTGGGTTGTTCTCCTCTTTCCTACTTTCTTCTCATCATGACCCTGTGAGGAGGGTCAAGCAGAGGGAGTGTCTGGCCCTTAGCCACCTAGTGGGTCTTGCGGATCAGTAGGGGTCAGAACCCAGGACCCCCAAATTCCACTCTGGAGCTCTATCCACCACATTGTTCCCACTACCTTCAGACCACCTCCCAGCATCCCTTAGAAGGGTCTGTATTATCAAGGACTAGTTGGGAGTTGGGGTTGAACAACACCTGGAGAAACCCCCATTGCAGAAACCCAGAGGTGTTTCTCTCAGAAGAAGACACGACTCTCTACAACAGACAGTAATCCTGGGAAAAGCAGAAGTCAGCAGGAATAGAGAGAAAGTGATCACTCAATGGAGGCACTCAATAAAGCAAGCAACAGCTTTGAATCAGCAAGACCTGAGTAGAACAGTTAAGGAGAGCACCTTGAGCAGGCCACAAATTCATACGGTTGCCATGAATTGCAAGTAGAGATGGACTTTTCATTTTGGAAGTGGTCAGCTTCCAAAACGAACCACGGGAGCCCAGCTGACATTTTGAAACAGAGGAATGTGATCAATTAATCCCTTACCTTACACTGGGCTTGTGCGGGGTTAAACTCCAAAGAGGAAGGAGCCTCCAACACCTCACCTTTCCTTCTCCCTGGTGCTGGCCAATCAGACAGGGAGGCTGAATGATGCATTTCCCTGCACGGCTCCTGATTGGCCAGAGCCAGGGAGAAGGAAAGAGGACACGTCAGAGGCTTCTTCTTCATTGGTGTTTAAACAAGCAGAAGCCCAGCACAAGGTAAGGGATTGGCTGATTTCACTCCTCTTGTTCCGAATGTCAGCTGGGCTCATGCCCATCTCTAGTTGCAAGTGAGTTGAGGGCACATAACAACTGCAGAAAGAGTTGCAGTAATGAAAGAGCCCCATACTCCTTTGGTTATGGGCTGCAGCATATTTGGGAGCCACAAATCAAACGGTGTCTTTGTAGATCTTTGTACACCTTCCACATGGCCCGGGACTCTGATGAGGTTTTCCTCAGGGAATTATGACCTACAGCCTGAAATAAACCTCAATCACAGAAGAGAATCAATGGGGTGAAAGGGTCGGAGGCCCACCCAGGTGGGATACAAAAGATGGAATTGTTCAGGGACAGAAAACCATTCCAACACAAAAGCACTCCTGCCTGTTCACCGGGGCTTTGTTCTTCCATAAGCATGGATTATAAATAGGAGATAATAGAAACCATGTCCTGCAAGAAGGATGAATAATTAGACAGCTGATGCGCAAGAGCGAGTAGAGGTCAGGTAGATAAAGGGAACACCTGAATGAATTTGTGCAGGGAACCGGGGGGGGGGGTTCCATCTGTTTAGTTACCTGCTTTTAATAGAATGCAAAGAATATAGAGCAGGGCAAGGCACAGTACACGCAACCCTCCCATTCAATGGATTTGGTTTTTTGTTTATGGTGTCTTTTGTTTTCATATAATGGGCTTATTGCTGCATTCCACCTCCAAATGTGTCTTGAAGCCGTGAACAGTATAAAACCCGCAATCTAGATCTGTTTCAGCTATTGGTTGGTTCTCCTAATATCTCACCCATGAGCACCACAGCTGGCCTTACCACACTTTCTCCTCAGGTAGGGCAGAGTGACTTCAAGTTCTTGTGTCATGGCCACACTTGGGGATTCCTTACCCCAATAGGCTCTGAACCCCAATAACGTGGCAGCGCTGAGGATCATTCTTAGGCCCTGGGGAGACCTGTCCAGAGAGCAAGCAGGAAAGCCCAGTGTGTGGTTAAGCTGACCTAGAGCTGACCTAACTCAGGAGGCCCCAGAGAAACAGATGACAATTCCAGATGTCAGGATATCGGGCACATCTGGTCTGTGACCAGCCCAAAGCTCCTTCCTCTCTCCTTCCTCCTAGCCAGCCTTTTCCTCCTAGATAAGGGTGCATACTCCCCCTACTAATGGAATGCATTACGTGATCAACGACCATCCTTCCTCTGTCTCTTCCTCTGTCCTATTGTGTGTACTTGTTTAATGTCACCAATAAAGACCTCTGAGTCCCAGGCACAGCACAAAGACACTCAGACTCACACACACACACACACACACACACACACACACACACAGAGAGAGAGAGAGAGAGAGAGAGAGAGAGACCCACAGAGAGAGAGAGATGCAGCCTGGGACCAGGTGATTGTACCACAAAACTCTGTGTATGTGTAATTAATAACGCTACAGCCACACACAAGCTTCATGCCTGAGAGGGGATTTTAACCTGTAACCTCCGAATCTACGTGCAGCACTAGCTACTATACCACCCTGTCTCTATCTGCAAGCAGATGGAAATATTTTGGCCCAATATGCAACAATGGATTAGATCCAAAGAGGGTGCCTCTTTGATCCTTTGTGTCATTTGTATATCTACTGCTTTTAGCTTTTAATACTGTGTTTTTAATGATGGAAGCCATCTTGGGTGCTTTTTGGATGAGAAAAGCAGATAGCTGGAGGGTCAGACGGATGAACGGACGGACGGAAGGAAGGATGGATGGATGCATGGATTTAATGTGGGATCTCACAGGTTCATTCCTCTACTCCACCCTTTCTATCTTCAGCCGAATAGATCACAAAATAAGAGCCAAAAGGGATCACTAAAGTCTTCTGTCCCTGTTCAGATCCAGATCTGCATTGCAAAGTGAAATGAGACCATTTCCAAGAGATCGTAGTAAAACTTCAGGTTTAATATCTCTGGCAAAGAAAGCCCAGTACCTCTGAAGATGGTTGTGATATTGTTAAACAGCCCTCACCATTAGGAAGTGGGTCATTCAAAATCTACTATCCTGCAACTTCTATCTGTTGGGTCTACTCCTACACTCTAGATGAAGAGACATATTCTATGAGAAAGGCCTTCAGGTCTTTGAAGACAGATACAGCATCTCACTTGAAACTTCTGGCTAAACCTATCCAGCTTTCCATCATTCCTTGTTGGACCCCCAAAAAAACAACCTTCCATCTCCCCAATCTGGATGTGTCAGAGTTTTTCTGAAACGGAACAAAAAACTCCAGGAATGGCTTGACCAATGCAGAATTCAATGGATTTTTATTCTTTATACAGATTTTAAAAGATCGTTTGGTGGGCTTCATTTTGTAATTGACTGACATGCTTAGGACCTCTACAGCCAAGTTACACTTCATTCATCCCACAGCCTCCCCTTTGATTCTGCATATCTAAATTTGGGGTTTTCCATCAATTCATTGGTGGATTAGAAAGTTGTCTGGTTCTAAAGAGAGCAACTACGAATCATAGAATCATACAATCATAGAGTTGGAAGAGACCTCAACGGCCATCTAATTCAACCCCCTGCCATGCAGGAACCCCCATTAAAGGACACCCGACAGATGGCCATCCAGCCTCTGCTTTAAAACCTCCAAAGAAGGAGACTCCACTACCCTCCGTGGCAGCATATTCCACTGCCAAACAGTTCTAACTGTTATGAAGTTCTTCCTAAAGTTTAAATGGAATCTCTTTTCCTGTAGCTTGAGAGCATTGTCCCACGTCCTAGTCTCTGAAGCCATGGAAAACAAACTAGTCCCCTCTTCAATGTGACATCCTTTCAAATATTTAAACATAGCTATCATATCCCCTCTCAAGCCTTCTTTTTGTAAGGATATACATTTCCAGCTCCCTAAGCCATTCCATGTAAGACATTTCTTCCAGACCTTCAACCCTCCTCTGCACCCGCTCGAGGTTGTCAACATCCATTTTAAATCGAGGTGCACAGAACTGGACACAGGACTCTAGATGGGGTCTGACCAGAACAGAATAGAGTGGTACTATCACTTCCCTAGATCTAGACACTATACTTCTGTTGATGCAACCAAGAATCGTGTTGGCTTTCCTGGCCACCACATCACACTGCTGACTCATGGTCAATTTGTGGTCCACCAAGACTCCCAGATCCCTTTCACATGTACTATTTTCCAGCCGGGTGTCTCCCATCCTATATCTGTGCAATTCAAACCAAGGAGACAATTCTGGGATAGACAACTCCCTTAACCCAGTAGCAGATAACTTTCTTTCTTAGCAACAGTCCTCCAGAATCTCTATATAAGCACGAGAAACGTGATGCCATAATATGAGATGACGCACTGACACCTCAGAATGATAAGTCGGTGAGCGTGCAGTGCGTCAGGCACTCCGTACCTACATCATTTAATACGCATACAACATAATGGGATGACAGAAAGCCACATATAGCCTTCCAAACAAAGAATCCATTATGTTCTTATAAACAGGAAGCATGATTGGCATTCACCTGCCATCATCACGTCAACTGTATTGAGACGGCTGGCCTTAAGGAACTGAATTTCAGCTCCTTGATGGAAAACTGTCAATCTGGGTGAAGGAAACTCATCAGAAAGTCAAACATTATACGGTGTCAGTGTTATCAGGAATGAACTATAAGCAAACATCTAAGGGGTATATTCTGACTTTAGCTCAAATATGAGTTGCGTTTATACTGCCAGAGTTGAGCCTTTTGGAAAAATCAGAGCAGCATCAGAAGCTTCAAAGCAGCTGAAGAATATGAAAATGAATTCAATCAGCGCTGGGACAACATTACCTAGCAAGATCCGGATTCAGCTTGAAGATGATTTGTTACTCTTCCTGGTCTCATTGCAGTCCTTACTAAGTACAAGATTTTCACACGGTTTTTAGTGGGCCCGGTTATTTACTTATTTATTTAATTTCCCGAGACAACTGGTTCCTCTTGGCTTCCATTTTCTCCCTTCTTCTCACTGACCAACTTGGGTTGCCCTCAATGCTTTTTGAACCAAATCATACTCTCAAGGGAGGGAGGAAAGAAGGAAGGTGGGGACCAAAGGAAGCACAGGGAGCCGTGGCCACAGGTCACCCTTTGGAAAAGGTGATCTGTGTGACTTTGCACCCCCCCCAAGCTCCCCAGCGGTGGCGACAGCTCACCCGCCAGCCCACCCCAAAGCTCCTTGGTGGTGGCAGAGGCCCGCTGGCCTGCCCACCCTCACACTTTCTCCTGCGGTGCCAGTGGCGGCAGACCACCCGTCTGCCCAGCCGTCCAAGCTTCCCAGAGCTGTCAGTGTTGGCAGAAGATTTAAAAAAAAATGGGTGAAGGAGGGGGAGGGAGGGGCGGGCTTGCCAGCCGTGGGCCACTCAGAATGGCCTGACGGGCCGGATTTGACCCACCCCCCCGGGCCGGACTTTGGGCAGGCCTGCCATAGGTGGTCGCAACTATGGGGCAGCAAAGGCAAATGGAAACAAGTTCAGAGGAGAGAAGGAGCAGAAAAGCAAATAAGCGTGGGGGGGGGGGGGAATCTGTCAGAGGCATCAAAGAGCAAACAGCATTCCATTATGAGAAAAGTCTGGCAGTGTAAGGATTTGCCCTGTAATTTCTTCATCAGCTTTGAGTATCAACATGAGGAGATAATTGTAAATAAAAGCTTGGAATACTCTCTGGAAGCAAAGTGGTGAGTCATAGGCGGTAGTCAGAAAGAGTTGGCTTTATCTTCATTTCTGCTACTTTGCTCCCATGGTGCATCCCTCAGAGCTTTACACTCCAAAAAGCCACCATTGCTCTTGCACTGCCCAAGCCCGTTCATCACCAACTATGACTATTCTGGACATCTTCTCCTCATCGTCCATTGATGGTGGAACTTTCGTCTACTAGCTCTACCCAGAGTATGCTGGTAATTCATTTTAGGGTTGCTAAGAAAATGGCTTCTAAGGGCTCGGTCCCACGTCCCTTTAAAAACAGTTTAAATTACTAGATAAGCCGTGTCTTAAAATGCTGTCCCCACGGCCACCGGGCTTTTTGAAAAAAAAAGAAAAATAAAACCTGGTAATACTCCCTTAAGCGAGGTTTCTGTGACTCACCTACGAGGTTGGGAAATTTTTGCCTCGCTTAGAAAATCCAGCTTTTAAGGAGGCAGACACCATGGGACCACGCTGATGATCTGGGTTTCTTTTTCTTTCTTTTTGCATAGCACCGACCGGCTGTTCCTGGGGCGGATCGATGCTGGTTTTTTTTTACTTTGCCTGCATATCGGAGTAACAGGAAGCTCTATCCGGTCCTACAAGCATTAATTTCCCCCAGCAAAGTGGTCATTTTTTTTTCAAATGCTAGCACCACCTGCTGGCCAAGGGGGCTGAACTGCACTTTAAAATTAAAAAAACAGATTTTGACGTGAGAACTCTTGACCCACATATTAAATCACGTGACAGGACGAAGAGGAAAAGCCGGACCTTCAGAAGATCAGGATCGAAACCCAGGTGTGACCACAGCCCTAGATTCTTCACTCTTGTTTAGGGAGGCTGTCTCCATGAAATGCCCGGATAAGGAATTTTTGAGCCCTGAGGGATTCCTTGCTCCCATGGGGAATCAGTCTCTCTTCAAACTCTGATTTCCTTGCTTTTTGAGGTCCATTTTCCTTGCACAAATGGACCTGGGTGTTCTTTGTGCTTCAGAAGAAAAACACACCCACACATGCAATGAATAACAAACAACTGTCTCTTTGTTTTAAAACATGATGTGACCTCTCCTCCCATGCCTCTTATCTCTGGAAGTCCGAAGAACTAGGAGCAGCCATCCTCATGTTGTGCTATTTGCAATGTCTGCACCTTGGTTGTGCTTTTTTGCTGACGTTGTGCAAAAAAAAAAAAAAGTCTTTTTCATGTTTGGGGTCAAGAATGTCACAAGGAACCTTGCTTTCTGATGGGGAAAGGAGAATAATTTCATTGCCCCTCATCTCGAAGAACCCATGGACACCTAAATGTAGCTTGCCTGGAAGAAAAGGCCTAAGAAAAGGTCTAGGGCCTTTTCGGCAGCTGCCCCCAGGTTATGGAATGCCCTCCCAAGTGAGACCCGCCTGGCACCGCCGTTGATAACATTTTGGCACCAGGTAAAAACCTTCCTGTTCCAGAAGTTTTTTAACTGACATAACATAGATTGTGGGTCCTGGTGGCAATGTTAGTGTTTTGTGTTTAAATGTTTTTATTGTTTTAATTGTCCATTGCCTTTTTAATGTTTTAATTGTTTTAACTGTTCATTTTAATTGTAAACCACCCGGAGACCTTTGGGTGAAAAGGTAAAGGTTCCCCCCGCACATGCATGCTAGTCGTGTCCGACTCTAGGGGCAGTGCTCATCTCCGTATTCAAGCCGGAACAGCCAGTGCTGTGCAAGTCCATGGCCATGTGGCCGGCATGGCTGCAAGGAAACACTGTTTTACCTTCCCGCTTTTTACGGCAGAACCTATTTATCTACTTGCATCTACATGCTTTCTTTCTTTTCTTTTCTTTTTTCTATTTAAGTAATTTTATTGGGTTTTTTAGGGGGGGGACAAGGGGGAGGGGTATGGGAGGAAAGGAATACAGTTTAAAAATTACATTGAATTTATCAAGCCAAAAATAATGATTTAACATATTAACAAATCACCAAATAATATCACAATGCTAATAGGTTTGTTACTTCTTGCCATCTTTTCCGAGAAATCTCATCGTAGTCTCCCTTTAGAAAGCCGGAGAGTCTGTCAATTTCAATGCGTTATCTTATCTTTTCGTGGAAATTTCTCTCTGTTGGCACATCTGGTTGTTTCCAGGATTTCGCATACAGTATCCTTGCAGCAACAATTACATGCTTTCGAACTGCTAGGTTGGCAGGAGCTGGAGTTTTCCACTGTGTGGCACCTGGGATTCGAACCGCCGAGCTGCCGACTTTGCAGTCTACAGTTTCGGTGCCTTAGTCCACTGAGCCACCATGCCCCACTATCCTTTAAGTAGTGGGCGGCATATAAGTTGTATAAATAAATAAATAAATAAATAAATAAATAAATAAACAAACAAACAAACTGGAAGGTTTTAAGGCTTAGTGTGGCCTAGCTTCATGGAAGCTTCCTCCTTCCTGTCCCAGTGTTAGCTGTTCTTTCCAAACAGGAAGCTAGGCCGAGCTTAGGCTGAGCGTAACCTCAAAACCTTCCATTTTAACCCCTTTCCCCCCAAGTAAGTCACATTCAGTTTTCTGTGTAGTGTTTATAAGGCAGACAAAATTCCCAGAATTGAGAATGATAAGATTAGTAGTCTAAGAAATATTTTAAAAAAACCATTCCTAATAAGCTCCACTCCACCATCAACTTGAGTTTCACTCAAACACCCCTGTTTCTCTTAACAACTTGACTGCAAGCCTCTTTTGGGAGAATTGGTCTGACGGATTCCAACAATTTCAAAACCATCCGCCAAAGGTCCTCTTGAGATTATCTGAAACACAACATCTGGAAGAGCCAAATGTATGATTTGACACTGAGGAACCAGCCTTTAGATGCTCAGGGAGGGAAACTACTGCCTCCCTGGCGCAAGTGCTCAAATGCATTTGGAGATGCTCTTTTGAAGCATTTCACTTTGGAATGGAGATACTCGTCGACAGAACAAAAAGTGCCCTTGGGAAGAAAGTTTCTTAAGATGGTATTTAGGCAGAATCCCAGTGCCCATTGCTGTCAGAGGAAAGCATCAATTGCACAGCCTAGTCCTTCAGGGGGCTGATGTGTTAATCCAAACAAGCTGATATTTAGTGAAATCCCTACATTGGCTCAAGACGGGAGCTGGCTTATTCCTGGAGATTTATGTCAAGCCAGAAGCCAGAAGCCACTTGTCTTGAGATAGTGTCAGGTCTCTGATCATTCCTCTTTGATTGCCAAGATGATGGCTTATTTAAGTTGTCTTCTCTAGCAAAACGATTTGACATTTCATCCAGAGAGCTTTCTTGGTAGCACTCATCTAGGTATTCCTGAACTTTTATCCACAGGGGATGCCCCTGTGTCAGTTCCTTTGTGAAGGAGACAACATAGCATATCAAGGAGAAGGACTTCATTTGCTTGTGAAATTGTCATTGTCACTACAATGTATACAGGCGCTTTATCACTCCAAACTATTTGAACAAAGTTCTTTGAACAACATTTCAACTTCACTTTATTTCTTTTTAACAAAGGTGTGCCAATGGCCACATACATCATTTTTTCATTGGAAAGAATATTGTCTGTCTGTCTGTCTGTCTGTCTGTCTGTCTGTCTATCTATCTATCTAGATAGATAGATAGATAGATAGATAGATAGATAGATAGATAGATAGATAGATAGATAGATAGATAGATAGATAGATAGATAAATGATAGGATGTGAAAAACATCTGAACACAACTGCTGCCTTTCCAAGGCCATATTTCAGGAGAAGGTTTGGCTGACGGATCACAAAGATGAAAGCAACCCATCCAATGCATCAGTCCTTAAACAGACTACACAACAAGTCAGTGGCACTCTGAGTTTTCTTCAATTTTTTTTTTTTTTTGCAAATATAAAAATTCTCATACAGAGTAAAAAAAAATCAACATGTGGGAGATAAAGAGGAAAAATATGGCTGCTTCTTCTCAAGGGAAGACTTGCAACTCTGTGATCTTGAATAGCTATATGGGAGGATAGCTCTGTGGTTTAGTTAGCGCCAGAGGTTGGGAGTTTGATCCCCCCCCCCACTTTGCATCCTTAACAAGGGCTATCCTTGATGATCCATAGGGCCCGTCCCAGCTCTGCAGTTCCAAGGTTTAGAAAACTGCCTGATCTAGGATTAGGGTAGATTTAGCATGTATATGACCATGCTACAGAGCCTGTTAGTAGCACCAGGAATGCATAGTTCAGGAGCACACTTATCTCAAAAAGTTGGTTGCAATACAGACAGGTTCAACAAGTGCAAAGAAAAGCAGGGGTATGTCCCTTATAATGAGGTCAGTGCAGTACATACTAGGTCTTGTTGGTCATTAGCAAGTTGTGTCTATACAAATACAGTACTGTATATGGAAGCTCCTAGCCCCAATCTGCAGTATTGTGAGTGCTGTAAACATGGGAGTTTGAATGAATGAATGAATGAATGAATGAATGAATGAATGAATGAATGAATG
>JAHTLZ010000204.1:2683321-2694978 GCA_023846285.1 Phrynocephalus versicolor | reverse complement strand
GTTCTACTATGCCCTTAAATTCCCACTTTAAAAATGTAAACAATTAAAGGCATCCAGAAACCAAATGTTTCATTGCAATTCCATTTTTTTTTAAAAAAAAAATCTAAATCATGGAACATTGGAGGAGAAATAGGTGTCATGCTTGAGGGGTGGAAATGATGGAAAACCTCAAATGAAACACAGAACATCATTCCTTCTTTTGGGCTGGCATGGGATGCTTTAGACCAGGCCTGCCCAAAGTCCGGCCCGGGGGGGGGGGGGGGGGAATCTGGCCCGTCAGGCCATTCTGAGTGGCCCGTGCCTGGCTGGCTGCCCCTCCCTCCCCCTCCTTCACCCACACATTCCCCTACGGTAGCCACGGCTCCTTGTGCTTCCTTTGGTCCCCACCTTCCTTCCTTCCTCCCTCCCTCCCTTGGTCCCCACCACCCTCCTTCCGTCCCTTCCTTGTTCCTCACCTTCCTTCCTTCCTCTCTTGGTTTCCACCTTCCTCCCTCCCTCCCTTGGTCCCCGCCTTCCTTCCAGTGGGTGGGGTTGCAAGGGGGTTAGTGGGTGGGGCTTATGGGTCAGTGGGTGGGGCTTACAGTGGGGTGGCAGGGTCAGGGAGCAACCGACCCCTGACACATTCTCAGCCACCAAATCTGGCCCTCCTTACAAAAAGTTTGGGCACCCCTGCTTTAGACTAAGAACACATGGCAGTCTGTGGGATGTCTTCTCTTCCTGTCCTAAAGGGAACCCACATCTACAGCCTTGTGCATTTCCAGGGTCTTGGAAGACCACATGCAAGGAAGACACCTGGACCTCATTAATAAAACTGCAACTTGTGGTCAAGACTTCCACAATTTCTCCTACACAAGCGTAAACCAATAATAGGATGCTGGCCGGCCTAAGAGAATCGAATGACATGTGGCCTGAAGCAATACAAGAGGAGCAGATAAATGTTGCTGGATGTCCATTTGTGCATTCCAAGTAAAAACACTCACAGGGTATCACGCAGCTCAGGTGTGTCGTTGGTTGTTCCAAGGGACTTCAGGCTTCTTTCCAGAGAAGTCACTGTCAGAAAGAGAGAGAGAGAGAGAGAGAGAGAGAGAGAGAGAGAGAACCATCATGTAAAATGGGTTATAGGGAAGCATTCCAGATCAACATAGTTAGCCACTGTCAAAACAGTCATCCTCAAAGCAATCTTTAAAACTAAAATAAAATAAAGTTATGATGGTTCACAAGGATTGATAAGACCACATCTGAACGGTATGAGCCATGAATCAGATTAATCTATGCTAAGATGTCCTTTTTCACTCCTCAGTGACAGTTAATGGGCCTGTGCTCCCCTGCATCTGGCCCTTGAAGTACCCTGCTTTTTTTAATCCTGGAGATTACACATCTCCATCATGGTTTGTAACCTGTGATGGACTTTCCCTCCAGGAATCTGCCCAATCCCCTTTTGAAGGCATCCAGGCCAGATGCTATCACCACATTGTGTGGCAGGGAGTTCCACATACTAACATGTTGGGTAAAAAATAATATTTTCTTTTGTCTGTTCTCACTCTCCCAGCCCTCAATTTGAGTGGATGTCCCCTAGTTCTGGTATTTTGTGAGAGGGAGAAGAGCGTCCATCTATCCACTTGACTCATGCCCTACATAATGTTGTATGTCTCAATCATTGCCCCCCAGGTGCCTTTTTTCCAGACTAAAGAGCCCCAACATGCTCCTTAATCCAGCTACATCTCCTAAACTTGACTTGGACACCAAGGTAAGATTTTCAACTCCCCCCCCCCAAAAAAAAAGAAAGAAAAGAAAAGAAAGAAAAACCTCTGAGTTTTCAACCCCAAGCACTCCAGATGTTGACCTTCCATTACTGGGTTGTGTGCTGGCCCTTGCCTAGAGTTAACACATGGTGCCGCCCATGTTGCCCACTCTCTGTAATCCCTCACAAACTTTGTAAAAATGCCCAACTCAAGTTGTGGGACTCACTGTCAAGTCAGACTTAGGCTGCACCGGTGACTCAACTCAGCCTCTGCTTGGATTTTGATTGAACCACTCAGACTTGACTCACAACTCAGAACCCATCCCTCCCTCCCCCCTTTTCCTGGGGTGGGGAGCTTGTTTTAAGAAGGAGTCAGACTTGGGACTCAGGACTTGGTACGGAAGACTTGGACTTGGGACTTGGCACCATAGACTCAAACTCAGACTTCAGACTCAGACCTAAAGACTTGCCAATATCCTTTGTTCAGACTAACGGCTTAAAGTTAACAACATACCTATCTCTAGAGGTGGGCACGAAACAGAAAACCCATGGTTAGGGTTCTTCTGTTTCGGGCCCACCCTTGGCTTGGTTCGGTTCGGGTTTGTATGATTTTTTTTTTTAAAAAAATTGTACGATCCTGAACCAAGCCAAACCGGTTTGGGTCCAACTTACTGGCTGGTGGCGGTGGCAATCCTGGCCACCACTGCAGTGGCAGGGGCTTTTTGAGGTGCTGGCTTGGGGCCAGCACCTCCTTTTTGGTTTTGTTGTTTTGCTTTTGAGCGCCAACCGCGTGGCCCCAGGGGCCAGGGCGGCACTCGGTTTTTTGTTATAAATGGAGAGCCTCGTGGCGCAGTGGTTAAATGCCTGTACTGCCGGTAAAACTGTGCTCACGACCTGGGTTCAATCCCTGGTAGCAGGCTCAAGGTTCACTCAGCCTTCCATCCTTCCGAGGTCGGTAAAAGAGTACCCGGCTTGCTGGGGGGGGGCAATGTGTAGCCTGCACACTGTAATTAAAAATTGTAAACCAACCAGAGACTACCTGTAGTGGTATGGGGCAGTATATAAGCAGAACACTTTGCTTTTTGCTTTGCTTTGTTTTGTTTTGTTTTGTTTTGTTTTTGTATTTATTTCTTTGTTTTAGAACACTGACCACACAGCACCTGGGGCCGGGTTGGCACTCATTTATTATTTTATTATTTTATTTTATTTTTTTGTTTGTTTGTATTAAAAGTCCCCTGCTGGAGTCTTTTTGAGGCCCTGGCTTGGGGCCAGCACCTCTACCGCCCTACCTTCCCCTTCCGAGATCCAGGACCAGGATGTCTGCTGCGAGCAAAAGATGGGCGTTAACGAAAAACAAAACGAACGAAATGGAAATTTCAGTTGAGTTTCTTTTTGTTTTTCTTTCATGGGTTGGTTTGTTGTTTGTTTCATTAGCTAGCAAAATGAATAACAAATAACAAAAAAAAATTAAATATTTGTTACTTGCCCATCTCTACTTCTCTCTTATGTTTTCTTAAAGCAGAGTTTTACCAAACTCGAATTCTGGAACTTCTCAAACTCGGGCATTAGTGGCTATCACATGATATTCATTAGCTCTGTGTGTGTGTTGTATTGTTAGTCATGATTGACTCTCTGTGACTCCATGTCCATGGAGTTTTCTTGGCAGGAATATTGGAATGGTTTGCCAGTTCTACTCCAGGCGCCTACAGCACCTGGTATTCCCTGGTGGTCTCCATCTAAGTACTAACCAGGGCCGACCCTGCTTAGCTTCCGAAATAAGCCGGGATTGGATGTGCTTAGGGCATCTAGGCAGCTTATTCATTAGCTACAGTATAGAGATGGGCACGAAACGAACAATTTTTCGTTTCCATTTTCGTTTTTTCATTTTGTTACGTAACGAAACGACAAATGAATTTTGTCTCTAAAATGAAACTAAACGAACAGGAACACTGGAAATTTTGTCATGTGTTTCGTTTCTGTTACTGCAATATGAATGAATTGCTTAAAATCCTTAAAAAAAAACACAAAACATTGAAATAAATGGTAACGAAATGGTAATGAAACGAACGAAAACAAAAACGATTTTTTGCAAAAATTTGTGAAAACCAGAAACGAACCGAAACGGACCTTCCAAACGACAAACGAAATGCCATTTTTTTTTATTCGTGCCTATCTCTACTACGGTATGCTAAAATCTTGTTACCCAGAGATATATTATATGCTGACATATAGCAGACAGGTTTTAGAAGGATATTGAGGGGTGCTTTCTAAAAGGTGTTCATCACATGGGGGGGGGGAACTGTTGACATTTGGAAAGTGTATTGAGATTTTGAAAAAAGTTTAGCTGAGGGAGGTGGGATCCTTTCTGGGAGTCCCCCCACCCTTTGCCTGGGAATGTGTATGCTAACTGCATCTTCTTACGCCTGCCTCCATGGCCTCTATGAATCAAACAGAAGCTGAACCCTGTGCTACTGTCCATTTTCAAGATAAAATGTGTCAGCTGTCTAAAAATATGTCAGGGTCAATTAGACCTTCAGAGAAGGACCTCAGTGCCACAGTGTGGGAGTGTCAGAATAACATTGTCAGAGGAAAGCATGATGTAAAAAGAAAAACATGGTCAGCATTGGGAGACTTTATCTGAGGCATCCCACTGGAACTGGGGGGGAAAGAGGCACCGGTAAATTGTATTTATTACTTTTTTAAATAAAAAATTACCCTACCTTTCTCCTTAAATAGGACCCAAAGTAGCTTACATCAATGAAATGCAATACTTAAAGCTAGAGATGGGCACGACTCAGGAAAAAAAAATTGTTTTCGTTTTCGGCTAGGATCCGTTTCGTTTCGTTTCCGTTTTCGTGATCTAATTTTCAAAATTTTTCATTTTCGTTTCGTTACGTAACGAAAACGAAAACTGAAAACGAAAACAAAATTTTTTTCGTTTCTCCCCATTTAGCTCCATTGAGTGCTTTTCCAGTAACGAAAAACGAAAACTGGCTCAAAATTAGTTGTTTCGTTTCCATTTTCGGTCCATTTTTGAACCGTTTTTCGTTTCCGTTTCGTTACGTAACGAAAATGAAAAAATGAAAACGAAAACGAAAATTGCGCTAAGTCGTGCCCATCTCTACTTAAAGCTAAGAGTACATATAGAAATACAGTGGTACCTTGTATAGAGGAATTAATTTGTTCCACATGAAATTATGTTAAGCAAATTTTCCTTTAGACAAATTTCCCATAGGAATGCATTGAAAACAGTAATCCCTAATTGCGACCATTTTTATGTTGTACGGATTCGCCCCAGAGGCAATTCTGTTCAGCAAATTTCCCCTATCTCTGGAATTTTTTATATTGTACAGATTTTATGCTATACAAACCGTTTGTTATACGAGGGTCCACTGTATTTAAAAGGATCAAGAAAATACCACATTGAAAGACAGGAAATAAAAGCAAGATCGAAAACACATTCAAAAGAAGTAAGGCACATGAAACCCGTACTCAGGCAGCCAGTTACTCAGCGACAGCTTGCCTGAAGCGTTTTGTCTCAAGTAGGTTGCCTGACATGGGTCTTTCCCTGCTTGCAGAACAGCAGCAATGATGGGGCCCGGCTGGCCTCCAATGGGAGGGAGTTCCAGAGCCTGGGAGTCTCAACAGAGAAGGCCCTTCCGTATGACCTAGGAGGTGGGACGGAGAGAAAGACCTCCCCTGATGATCATAACCACCTGGCCAAGCTCATAAAGGGAGATGCAGTCTTTGAGACCCGAGCCATTTCGGGTATTTGTACACGACCCCTAAACTCCACCGCAAATGGCTCCCAGCTCCGGAGCTTAAAATTGTTTCCCCACCAGCTCCGGAGTTTACAGATAATTAAGTGCGACCACACCCACCTAAGCGCGTCCCAGCGCACTTTTCAGGTACCTGCTCTCCAGAGGTGAAAATTCCTGATGTGGATATAACGTAGTGAATGCCGGGCTCTCCTTGCTTCTGTTTGTTCTTTTCTTTTGCCCCCCGCGCCTTTAAGAGATCTGAATGCAGTGCCAGGACGGCAGAACGGAGGTGAGCGGCATTCTTTTCTTACTTTTTTTCTCCCTCCCCTCACGCAGCCAGCAGCCAGGAGTGCGGAGGGGGTGGGAACGCAGGAACAGCGACAAACCCCTAAGATCTCTGGTCCGAATTTAAGTGGCCAGCGGATCTTAGGGGTCGTGTGAAAAGGCTCTTAGGGTGCTACATGTTAGAACCAGCAACCCAGAAACTGCCTGGCAGCCAGTAGTCCCACTGAATTAACTGCTAAAGAGCAAGTGAAAAGTAGCATTACTACGAATCAGTGGTTCAGTGGGTCTACACTAGCAGTTGGGTTTTGACCTTTGCTTCAGCCTGTGCTTTTCCAATTAGTTTGTGTCCAAACTTCGGCCCTCCAGCTGTTTTGGACCACAACTCCCACAGTCCTTTCTCATTGACAATACAGTCTTGGAATTCTGGGAGTTGTGGTCCAAAACCTCTGGAGGGCTGAAATTTGGACACCCTGTAGGGCTAAAATCCATTAAGAAGTAGCAAGTCGAATAAGTCCATTGATTCAGTGAGGAGTTGGTGAGTCAACTACTCTGCAAGTTCCATTTATTCTAATAGGCCTACTCTGATTGCAACGTTCTACTGGATTCTTGCAACCATTTCCTTTCCTCCCTTCTCTATACTTGGGACATGATCCAAAGACATGCAACAGATTCACCAAATCTGAAGCCTGTTCCCCTCTGCACACAACACAGCATTTCATGGACATATGGCAGAGCACAACTGCTACAAAGAATTAAGGAGTCATCTCATCTTTTTATCATCCCTTTTCTCCTCTGGCTTCTGTCATGAAGGCAGCCATTCTTCTTCATGTTAATATACTTGTAGAAAGTCGCTCAACTATAGAACGTCTTGGAAAACAGATCAGGATTGTTCAACTATCTCCCATGGTTTTACACGCTTCTAATGCAATAGCTGACCCTACAAAAACAGAAAGGTGAAACATTTAAGCACAAATCTGCAACTGTTTAATGAACATATGGTGTGCTATTAATAACTCGTCTCATGTTGAAGAAATATCATGCTATCCCGGAGCTGTACCAAAATGAATCTGACAGACTGCCAACTGGGGCTGGATACAGGGATCACATAACCTCCCTGTTACAGCAGCTCCACTGGTTGCCAATCGGTTTCTGGGATAAAAGAATCTTAGAAGAGACCTGCTAGGCTGGGACAAGGGCCCATCCAGTCCAGCTTCCTGTGTCTTGCCATGGCCCCACCAGATGCCTTTGGGAGCACAGGAGACAGCTAGAGACCTGCCACCAGGTGCTGCTCCCCTGCCATTGGCACTTGGAGAGACCCTCATTTTAAGCCTGGAGATGATACATCTCCCTCATGGTTTGTAACCTGTGATGGACTTTTTCTCCAGGAATATGTCCAATCCCTTTTTGAAGGCTTCCAGGCCAGATGCCATCGCCACATCCTGTGGCAGGGAGTTCCACAGACTAACAACGTGCTGGGTGAAAAAAATATTTTCTTTTGTCTGTTCTTACTCTCCCAGCTTTCAATTTGAGTGTATGTCCCCTAGTTCTGTTATTTTGTGAGAGGGAGAAAAGCGTCCCTCTATCCACTTGACTCATGCCCTGCATTATTATTTTTTTGTACGTCTCAATCCTATCGCCCTTCTGGCGCCTTTTATCCAGACTAAAGAGCCCCAAATGTTTTAGTCTTTCCTCATAAGGGAGGTGCCCCAGTCCAATAATCATTTTAGTCGCTCTCTTCTGCACCTTTTCCAGTTCCACTATATCTTTGTGGCATTGATTAAATCCAGGTATTGGATATAAGCCATAAAGCCCCAAATTGCTTCAACCTAACTTATCCCAAGGCCTGTGCCAGTGTTAAAATCATCAGAGGAAGTCTTGATCTTGGTCCTGCCACCTTTACTATTGCATCTGGTGGGAACCCAGGACAGGGCCGCCTCTGTGGCTGCTCCCAGACTGTGGAACTCCCTCCCACTGTAGGCCAGCCTGGCCCCATCTTGATTGTCCTTCCGCAAGCAGGCAAACATCTTTCATTTGAGACAAGTTTTTTTCTGAGTGACTAGCTGCCTGAGGATTGTGTTTGTTTTATTTTTAACTGTTGGCTGCACCCCTGTTGTTTTGAACATTGTTTTGGTATTGTTTATAATTTGTTTACTATGTCCTTTGTTTATTCCTTTCTGGGCTTTGTACACCCACGGTGGTCAGTTTTGATATGGTCTTTCCATGATGTAAGCCACCTTGGTCCTTTTAAGGAGAAAAACGGGGTAAAAACATCTTAAACAAAAGAACAAATACATAAATACCCAGAGAGAGCCTTCAGCTATTCAAGGCGAAGATTTTGAATGTTGTGTGTACAGTCCACTTAGCAGATGAACATCTGGCACATAGGATATACCTACCATTGGCATTTATTCGGAAGACGCTGGCAGAGGTGTCCTGAAAAAGCTCCTGCAGTTCATTGGGATCAATCTGTGTGGCTAGAGAGAGAAAGATAGAGAAGAAAACAGAGTCTGTTAATGTCTCATATCATGATTTATAATCCCCCCACCCAAATTTACAACGTCCAAGTGCCTCTCAATGAGAGACACAGGGTGTTTGTACACTCTGCCGCAAATGGCTGCCAGCTCCGGAGCTTACAATTGTTTCCCCACCAGCTCCGGAGTTTGCAGAAAATTAAGTGTGACCACGCCCACCTAAGCACGTCCCAGCGCACTTTTCATGTACCTGCTCTCCGGTGGTGAAAATCCCGGATGCGGTTTTAAGGGAGTGAGTGTCAGGTTCACCTCGCGTCTGTTTGTTGTTGTTTTTGCCTGCCGCCCCTTTAAGAGAAGGAATCAGGACGACGACGGGGCGGCTTCGGAGGTGAGCCTGCATTTTTTCCTCTCTTTTTTTCCTCCCACCCCTCATGCAGACAGGAGCAATGAAGTGCGGAGGGGTGGGAACACAGCAAGAGCAACGAACCCCCAAGATCTCTGGTCCGAATTTAAGTGGCCAGCGGATCTTAGGGGTCGTGTGAAAAGGCTCACAGTGTCACTTGTTTGTTGTCAATACTTTTATGCAGGACAGGGTGGAAAATTTTGGCAGCTCGACGAATCAAATTCCCATCCCAGACATTGCCATGGTACTCATCAAGTGTGAAAACAGTGGGAAATATATTTATACTGGAGGGACCCCATATCAGGGGATTCCGCATCAGTGTGTGTGTGGGGGGGGCAGAAATATTCCCCTGCGGAGACAAGCGTCTTACTGTATGATTCATAGAATAGCAAAGTTGGAAGAGGTCTATAAGGCCATTGAGTCCAAACCCCTGCTCTATGCAAGAACCTGAAACAAAGGATACCAGCCAGGTGGTTGTCCAATTTTTTCTTGAGTGCCTCCAATTTTGGAGCACCCACCTCCCTCTTGAGGTCATGGGTTGCACTAATCCAAACAAATCCAAAACAGGGAGTGCCCAGACAGGGCCTTCTGGCTTTCATATGTCATCCTAGGACTGGCACTTGGAGGGCTCCTCTTATTTATTTATTTATTTATTTATTTATTTATTTATTTATTTATTTATTTATTTATTTATTTATTATTAAATTTATACCCCACCCATCTTCCCAAGGGAACTCTGGGTGGCTTACACAGCTGATCAATTCAGCACAAATCACAATAGAAAACAAGACAAGGGGCCCCACATTAATTCCACAGTTCATCCAAAATGACAGCTAAAATCGTAAAGGTTCCCCCCGCACATGTGTGTTATTCATGTCCAACTCTAGAGGCGATGCTCATCTCCATTTTCAAGCCCAAGAGCCAGTGTTGTGCAAGTCCCCGGCCATGTGGCCAGCCTGGTTGAACACATTTCTGTGCCCATGACACTATTACCTTCGTGCTTTTTTACAGTGGTACCTATTTATCTACTTGCATGTACATGCTTTCAAACTCCTAAGTTGTCAGGAGATGGAGTTAACAGCGGGAGCTTGCTCCACTGCGTCACACCGGGGATTCAAACAGCCCAGCTGCTGACTTTGCAGCTGACCGTTTCAGCGCTCTAGCCCGCTGAGCCACCACGCCCCTAGAATGACAGCAAAGCAGCCAACAAAGATGAAAATAGCCATTCCTGGTAGCTTCCAAGAGTGGAGACTGTCTTTGGGGTACTAATGAGGGGCAGTGAAGTGACCTGAGGTTTGGAAAAATGCCTTAGGACAGTTACTGTTCTTTAACGTCATAGGATCATAAAATAATAGGGTAGAGAAGGGCCTATAAGACGATTCCTGTTCCAAAATCAGAGCAGATCCAACAGGTGGTTGTCCAGTTTTCTATTGAATGCCCCTAGCACATGGCTCATGGGTTCCATTGTCATACTTCCTTAACAGAGAAGAGTTTTTCCCCTTGATATTCAGGTTGCCTATAATTTGAGCCCATTATTTCATGCCCTGGATTCTGGGATCATTGAAAACAGAGCTTGTCTTTCCTCTGTTGGCTCATATTCAGCTTGTGATCTGCAACAATTCCAAGGTCCTTCATGCTCGTAGAGCCACCCACAACTATCAATCAGCTATCGGACAGAATTCAAGGTGCTGCCCTTCACCTACAAAGCACTGTACGGCCTGGGTCCTAGCTACCTCAATGTTTGAATCTCACTCGGGTGGGAAGGTCATCAGGAGAGGCCTTTGTCTCCATCCTGCCACCCTCACAGGTGGGTCCCCTAGTTCTGGTATTTTGCGAGAGGGAGAAGAGCATCCCTCTATCCACTTTGCTCATGCCCTGCATTATTTTATATGTCTCATTCATATCCCCTGTCAGGTGCTTTTTCCCCAGACTAAGGAGCCCCAAATGTTTTAGCCTTTCCTCATAAGGGAGGTGCCCCAGCCCAGTAATCATTTTGGTCGCTCTCTTTTGCACCTTTTCCAGTTCCACTCTTTTTTGAGATGCGGTGACCAGAATTGTACACAATACTCCAGGTGCGGTCTTACTATCATTTTGTACAATGGCATTATAGTGGGTTTGGCTTTTTTAAAAATGCCTCCTCTCCTTTGCCTGCCTCAGCCTAAACACCTCCAAATGATATCCTATTTGGGAGCAATCCATCTCTTTTGGAGGCCAGCTGGAGAAATGCATGAGAAACGTCAAGGAGAGGGGGGGTTCAAGCCTGGTAAGTGAAACCATGGCAACAAATCAACAAATGTGTGGCAAAGAGATCCCGTGTCCCCTGGAAATGGGTCTACTAATCAACTGGACAACAGGATTTTGGAGACAACCTTCCAAGAGTGAAAGAATCCCCCTTTTTAATTACAAAGTGCATCCTAAGGGTATTTGTACACGACCCCTAAACTCCGCCGCAAATGGCTCCCAGTTCCAGAGCTTAAAATTGTTTCCCCACCAGCTCCGGAGTTTACAGATAATTAAGTGCGACCACGACAACCTAAGCACGTCCCAGCGCACTTTTCAGGTACCTGCTCTCCGGAGGTGAAAATTCCTGATGCGGATATAACGTAGTGACTGCCGGGCTCTCGTTGCTTCTGTTTGTTTGTTTTTTTGCCCCCTGCCCCTTTAAGAGATCTGAATGCAGTGCCGGGACGGCAGAACGGAGGTGAGTGGCATTCTTTTCTTCCTTTTTTTCTCCCTCCCCCCACACAGCCAGCAGCCAGGACTGCAGAGGGGGTGGGAACGCAGGAAAAGCGACAAACCCCTAAGATCTCTGGTCCGAATTTAAGTGGCCAGCGTATCTTAGGGGTCGTGTGAAAAGGCTCTAAGTGACTGTGAAGCAGGCTGTCAGCAGGTTTGACCTGAGACAAGTTGTTGAATAACACCCTTTTTCTAGTTGAAGAAAAGGGAGGCAGAAAGAAACTGCTGGATGAACCAGAAGCCAACCCACTCAGAAGGGA
>JAHTLZ010000204.1:2661292-2683311 GCA_023846285.1 Phrynocephalus versicolor | reverse complement strand
TTATTATTATTATTATTATTATTATTATTATTATTATTATTATTATTGGTTGCCCAGACCCAGGATCCTCTAGTCTGTGTGTATTAATGGCTTGTGTGGTGAGGTTTTACAAAAGGGCGAAAAAAATCCAGAAAAAAGTATTTTCACCTTGTATTACCGGATCTGGGCACTAGAGGGAGCCCGAGCTCATGCTATTTATTCTCCAACAACAAGAATACATAACATGACATATGGCCACCTCTAGTGGTCAGTTTTGGAAAATTTGTAATCAATATACTTATTTCAAGTGTTTTCTTTTAATATTTTTTTGATATTTCCAGACCATAGGTAAGTAGAATCACTGATACTGATACTGAAGATATGAGGGTTCTACCACATAATAAACACATAAGCAGATATCTCAAAATCTTGCACACCATTAAAACCAAAACCAAAACAAAATAAACAGGGATCCAAGACAAGAGTGTAAGGATTTGTTTGTCTTAGAATGAAATTGTCTCAGAGTGATACAGAGCACACTTAGAACTTTGCCATCCATCTTCCCACCATGTTAACTCAGCTTTGCCTCTTTTCCTGGAAATATAGCGGCCAACTGCTAGCATAACTGAGTGGGGAATAGCAGTTGTGCCATGTTGAAAAGTTGGTCTCAGCAGTAGAGATGGGCACGACTCTAAAAAAAATGGTGTTTCATTTGTCGTTTGATCGTTTAGGGGTCCACTTCGGTTCGTTTCCATTTTCGTGAGGTTTTTTTTGCAAAAAAAATCGTTACGTAACGAAAAGGAAAAAACAAAAACAAAAAATTGCTGTTTCGTTACCATTTAGCACAGTTCAATGTATTTGCCGTAACGAAAACGAAGCGGTCGACACATTTTTTCGTGTTTCGGGTCGTTTTGTTTCATTTTGGAGTCAAAATCTGTTTTTCGGTTCGTTACGTAATAAAACGAACAAATGAAAACGAAAACGAAAAATCGCTCATTTCGTGCCCATCTCTACTCAGCAGCATGGAGAGAGAGAAAATGATAAGGAAAGCCATCCAATTGGGGCCCGTCAAGCTGCTCTGAAAGATGCAGGAGGGTTACTAGGCTGGGTAAAAAAAAAAAGTGGCCACCCAACTCATTAAAGAAAGCATTTTGATGGCAGGACAGGGATTATTTCAGGCTTAACAGAGCCGGCAAAGCAACTGGAGATTCCTTCATTATGACAGGCACCAGGTGAACGGACCATCAGCATGAGTGGCTTCCACAAAGTAAGAGACACCTGAATGCTGTCAGACCGCCATGGTTTCAAGCTACAGGAAAAGAGATTCCATTTGAACAATAGGAAGAACTTCATGGCAGTTAGAGCTGCTCGGCAGTGGAATATGCTGCCACAAAGGGTGGTGGAGTCTCCTTCCTTGGGGTTTTTTAAGCAGAGGCTGAATGGCCATCTGTCAGAAATACTGTGATGTGGGTTCCTGCATGGCAGGGGGTTGGACTGGATGGCCCTTGAGGTCTCTTCCAACTCTATGATTCTATGATTCTATGAACATGGCTCTTCTTATGTTCTTATGTTCCTCACCTCTTCTTTCAGTCTGCACAAATATTCTTCTAAATTTCACCCTTCCCACGGCATCAGGGATTCCTTCTCCGGCGAGTACCCATTCGGAGACAGTGCCCAGAGGAAGCAGGGCAGGGAAAAAAGGGCTCGGGCTATAAGCGGGCGCCTGAGTTGGTGCCCATCTCTATCCAGAAACAGAGGTTTTGGGAGTGGGTGGGTGAGAAGTTCTGAGCAGGCTGCACCCGTGCAATTAAAGTGGTCCTGAAATTCTGAGAAGGGGACGCCAACCAACACTCAAGAAGAGCATGATCTTAATAATAACAGTGGCCGAAATCCTATCAGGATTTCTGCATAAACCAATCAGTGTAAACCTTGCTCAATCTTGTTGTAGATGTATGCAGAGAGAGGGATGGAAGGAAGGAGGGAGGGAGATGTCAGCTTTGAAACAGGGCAACAGGAGGAGACAACTGACGGGGTGAGCAGAAAGACGTGCCCTTGTTCACTGTGTTGACCTGATAGGATTTGCGCTCACGACAGCAACACTTTTCAGCAACACCCAATGATCAGGCCTCTTTTTCCTGTCACCTTTGAGAACAACTTTTCGCCCTGAAAGGGGGGAAGTGCCGAAACGGTTCTCACCTTCAGGGACACAACTCGGGGCATGAACAAGCAATGATTGCCAAGGTAGCAGAAATAGAAATACGTCCCCTGCCTTGTAATCAAGGCTTAATCAGACTTCGCCTGGCATTCATTTTTTTGTTTAATTAACTTGTTTTAATTCTCCTTTGTCTCCTTATTTAGCATCCTTGTTAATAAGCAGTCATGGAGCTGGAAGACTGGAAAAAAATCATAAGCCTATACTTGCTTTGTCTCTGTTTAAAAATATAAGACAGAAAATGAAGTAAGGACCAAGGTGGGTGGTGTTTTATACACTCAGGAAGGTAGGGATGGGTCAGATCAATGACAGGTCAGGGCCTGCCATTAATTGCTGATGAAAACACCCTTTTGTTATGCAGACAAAGTATAGATATTCACAGGGGAGAGCAGCTTCAAGTTCCCCAGATCAGACCACCCCTTTCTCCTTAACTGTCTCACACTGTGAGCTCCATTGACTTCAACAGACAGGGGAACATGAACTCACTGCAGAGAGATGGGGCTCTCTTTGAATTCTGAGCAGGAAGATATGGTTGGTCAATGATGAATAATCAGTCACCATACCCAGGAAAGGCCCCTCCCAGCTTATCTAAGGCATCTGTAATTGGGTAGAGGTCACCTGAGCAGGGGTACCATCTAAGGACCAATTTACATTATCTAGTTTGCACATCCTTAGGCACGAACCTCCCTGAACTGACAAAAGATGTCCAACTGTCCCAGCAGGAGCTTATCTCATGCTCCATTTTGCAAACCAGTTTTTTGTTTTTGATTGGCTATCCAGTGGCAAGCACGGGTTTTGCTTGCAAGCACGATCGCTCAGCAATAGAGATGGGCATGACTAAAAAAAAATGGTGTTTCGTTTGTCGTTTGGTCGTTTAGGGGTCTGTTTCGGTTCGTTTTCATTTTCGTGAGGTTTTTTGCAAAAAAAATTGTTTTCGTTTCGTTAGGTAACGAAGCGAAAAAACGAAAACAAAAATGAAAAATTGTTGTTTCGTTAGCATTCTTTTCAGTTCAATGCATTTGCTGCAACGATAACGAAAAACACGGCAAAATTGGTCGTTTTCGTTTTTGTTGTTTTGAAAAAAATTTTTCGTTTCGTTTTCGTTGCGTATCGTAATGAAAAAACGAAAATGAAAATGAAAAATCGCTCGTTTCGTGCCCATCTCTACTCAGCAACATGTCTCGGGCACGTTGCAACAGCAGGAAATGTCAGTTTCCATTACGATGTGAGTTAAACCTAGCTATCTAATGGGGTCTGGTTCTTCAGAAAGGTGAGCTACATCCCACATTAGGGTCCTACAATTTTAAAAAAAATGCCCACTCCGTGTCCATAATGACACGCACTGCGAGTTGTTAACTGATGGGGAAAATATTAAGCACATTATCAACCTTGGGAGATACTTGAACATTTATTTAGCTCCATCTTGGCTTTCATTCCACGCTTTGTGAGCAGAGACACAGAATAACCTTTGTCTCTCTTTGAACCCTTCCTTCAAGCGGTTTCTAATTTTGGAAACAGCAAAGAGATTCGGTTTCAATCGGCTGGTTTCATAAATTAAAAAAATATATCCTGCTCTGGTTTTAATCAATGAACAGCAAAATATCAAATCTCTCTCTCTCTCTCTCTCTCTCTCTCTCACACACACACACACACACACACACACACACACACATTACTAAACCCTCTGTTAGCACACATTTGAGAATGATAGTGATTTAAGTCATTTATAGCAGAAGAGGATTAAGACAGAGATTTAAGACAATTGGATTTTTTTTTCTAAAGCAGAATAAAATCAGTCTCACGAAAAATGCCCATTTGCTTGCAAAGCTTCCAAGATGATGCTTGTTCTGTATTTAATTCTTTCCCCTCTCTCTGAGCACACACGTCCAGATGCACAGTGTGAAAGATTCCCCACAGCACAGAGACTGAGGTGAGGCTCCTGAGTCTACCTACCGATTGTAGCTCTGTAGCCATGGGACAGGAGAACTTGTGTTGGAATGAAGACTTGAATGAAGGGTCAGACAAATCCATAGGCTCACAGAATAAGCTGGAAGACACCCATAAGGTCACGAAATCCAACCTCTTGCTCAAGGCAGGGATATAAATTTTCTCTTGAAGGCCTCCAGTGTTGAGAGTGCTCACTACCTCCGGAAGTAATTAATTCCGTTGTCGTACTCCTCTAACCGTTAGGATTTTTTCCCCCCTCAGATTCAAAATCTGGCTTCTTATAACTTGAGCTCATTTTTTTTTTCAGCACTCTACCTCTGCCCACAAAACTTGCTCCATTTTGCATTTTGGACTAAACTTTTGTCAAGGTATAATTTGCAAGCTGTAACAAAACAAGGCTTGTGGTAATCAACAGCCATGTTGAACATGTGTGTGAAATGCTGAGTAACTGTGGTTCACACACAAAAAAGGAAGGCTAACACATCCGTATTAACTATTAAGTTTAAAGTCAATGATGTAATGCTTTGTGTTTGGTTGAGGCTTGTACAGTGGTACCTTGTGTAAAGGAATTAATTTGTTCCAAATGAAATTATGTTAAGCAAATTTTCCTTTATACAAATTTCCCATAGGAACACATTGAAAATGGAGCAATCCCATTTTTATGTTGTACAGATTCGCCCCACAGGCAATTATGTTAAGCAAATGTCCCCTATCTCCAGAATTTTTTATGTTGTACAGATTTTATGCTATACAAAGTGTTTGTTATACAAGGGTCCACTGTATATAGTGAAAACCCATGTGTAATGTTTTTTGGGGAATTCTCTTCTTTACTTTGTTATGCTGTCAAATTGGCCTACTGGAAATATACCTATGGTGATGGTGAGCTCGGCTTTAGTGTCTTTATTTTCTGCTGAGCCAACTATGCTCAAAAGCCTACTCCAACAAATTCAACTCTTTCCAAAGTGCTCGGTATCTGGACAATCTGACTATCCCCAAATATTGGCACGTTTTCTCAAGAGCTCGATTTAGCTGCCGTCAATCTGCAATTTTAGATGGGCGTTACTCTGGCGTCCCTTACGAAAACCGAATGTGCCCTTGTAATAACCAAGAAATTGAAACATCGAATGATGTCCTCTTTGTATGTATTTTTAATAGAAATGAGTGTATTAAATTACTCAAGCCTATAATGAGTGCCTTCCCAGGTAAGGCTTTGAACTGGTATTTAAAATATTTATTAAGTGACACAAACAAGGCGACCACTGAATCAGTGGCCAAGTTTCTTTTCTCTGCCCAAAGAATACGGAAGACAACCTTGGCCTCTGTTAGCTCTTAATATAATTATGAATTGCACAATGTTTGTGCAATTCATTTTTACTACCTAAACTGTTTTAACTACCTTGAAATTTTGTAATGGTTTTATTCTCTTATCCTTTTAAAACTACACGTATGCATTTTCTATTTTATTGGTTGGGTCTGTGGCCGTAAATAAAGATTGTTGTTGTTGTTGTTGTTGTTGTTGTTGTTGTTGTTGTTGCTGCTGCTGCTGCTATTGTTGTTGAGCTCATTTTTACATGCCCTGCATTCTGGGATGATTAAGAACAGATTCTGCCCTTCCTCTAGATGGCAGTATTTCAAGCACAGTGGACCCTTGTATAACAAATGGTTTGTATAACATAAAATCTGTACGACATAAAAATTCCGGAGATAGGGGAAATTTGCTTAACATAATCTCCTATGGGGCAAATCCATACAACATAAAAATGGTTGTGATTAGGGATTATTCTGTTTCCATCACACTGTTGGCTCATATTCCGCTTGTGATGTACAGCAGTTCCATAATCCACTTTGACATGTTCACCTCCCAAAACCACCACTTAACAGGCATAATGGAGTCGAAAGCACCTCTCTGTGAGAAAGCAAGGTGGGCCAGACTTTAGATTAGCAGTGTCACCGTATCAACAGGAAATGTTGAGGCAAATGTGGCCGTTCCAACTCCAATGAAAAAAAAAAAATCCAAGAACTACAAGAGAACTGGAATTCTCCTGATTTTAGTCTCATATAGTATGGCATGATACAGGAGTAGAAAACTTCAGGTGTAGGGCAGAATCCAGCTCTCCTGGGCTCCCACTTAACACACTCTCTGGGTTGTTTACAAGTAATTTTTCAGGGTATACATTGCTCTCCCTCCCCCAGCGAGCTAGGTACTCATTTTACAGACCTCAGAAGAATGGAAAGCTAACTGAACCTTGAGCCTGCTACCTGGGATTGAACCCCAAGTCCTGAGCAGAGGTATAGCAGAGGTATAGCTGCAGCACAATACTGCACCACATGGTGCTTACAAAAGGTATAGTTAAAGATAATAAAAGGTTTTTAAAACATGTCCCTTGAGCAGGTATGTACTGTGCAAGGTTTTCTCAAAATATTGGAGGAAATCAACGTCAAAGAAACAGCCTCGTTTCGCCTTTAGATAAAGACCCAACGAACTAATTTATCCATCAAGGAATCTTTTGCCTTCCACTATGGCTGAGTTTAAACATCCTTATCACTGTTGTTTATAATCACAGAGTATTAGCAGCAACCAAACAAGCATCTGTTTTGTCCCCAGACAAGGCACACCTGATAAGCAAGGGCGATACGGCAGAAAGAAACATTTTCCAATATTCCTGGGGAAGATGGATTCCAAAGTGAATCCGCCATGCAGCTAAGAACTACTTTTGAGCTCTGAATTATAAATGATTATTTTAAAAAAAGATAGTCTATCAGAAAGTATGATCTTGACAGCTCACTCAATCTATAGGGCCTCACATCCTAGAGAGAAAGAGAGGCTGGTAACGAAATCACACCGACATGAAAAATCTCCATGTCTCTCAGTGACTGACAGCCATCGTTCGCGAGATTATCTTTGTTGATGCGAAGCTGGAGGGACTCCAGAATCTCTAGCTGGTATTCAATGCACATCTTGGACAATGACTTGGCAGATATCCTTGGGTTTGCAATCATGCATTGAGCAGAGGGGGTGGGACATGATGTCCATGTAGAGGACCATGCCAACTTCACGATTCTATGATTCCACTGGAGAAGATAAAGGGTGTGAGTAGTCAAGTGTCACTTAAGACATGAAAATACAGTAGGACCCCTGTATCCACTGATTCATTAACCACAGATTCAGTTACCCATGGTTGGCAGAGGAAATAAATAAATAAATAAATAAATAATTCAGCAGCCACAAAGCAAGCTACTCTCACAAACAGCAGCTATAAAGCAAGCTACCGTCATAAAACAGCAGCCATAAAGCAAGCTGTTGTCACAAACAACAGCAATAAAGCAAGTTACTGTCACAAAACAGCAGCTGTAAAACAAACTACTGTCACAAAACAGCACTTTTTGGGGGAGGGGGTGGCGATGTTCAGTCTTATCCACAGATTCCATTATCCGTGGGAAGGCCCGGAACTGATCCCCAGTGGATACCAGGGTCCTACTGTACTCAGGCTGGCGTGTGGAGCTTGTTCCCTTCTGTTACTGGCAACTGGACACGAAGCCGAATTAAAAAAAGGCACAGAAAAATGTGTTTCCACAATCTGAAGTGCATTGCTCAGTTTTCTCTATCAGCTATGGGCAGCTCATGGACTGGGCCCAACACAAGCCATCACTGTCTTCACTTACTGGCCTGGGTGGTGGTCGTCGATTTCATCCAATTTGGTGAGCAGAGCTTGGACCCATTGATCTTTGCCCAGCCTAGGAGGCTTGCAAGGGAAGTACCGGTGGAGATCCACCACCACTGCTTGCCTTCCAAACCACCCAGGCTGGGCAAACATGCATCCACCACAGAAGATCCAAGGGACGGATGCATCTTCGCCCAGCCAGGGTGCCTTGGAAGGCAAGCAACCTTCAGCTGCCCTTGATTGAGGGGGGTTGGGACAACCATTGAAAACCTATTAATCCGTGCCCTCCAGAACGGATTAACTGATTTTCAATGCATTCCTATGGGAAACTGCTCCTCGAGTTACGACTTGATCGACTTCTGAAGATGCCTTCGAAATGAATTAATGTCGTAAGACAAGGTATCACTGTATAAGATTCCTCCCTCTTCTCTTGTCGCAATTCCTCCACAAAAAGATGGTGACATAACTTTGTGAGCACTTATTTCAAATATCATACCAGATAAGTTTTTTTTTTTCTGAGTTGATGCCCCTCCCTGCAAAGATGGTATACAAGCCACCTTCTGAATTTCAGACCAGTTGAAGATCACGGAGGCTGGGCCTGATGAGGAAATGTGAGAGAGGAGCGGCCATACCTGGGCTGCTGCCTTTAAGAACTGGGACGATCTGGGACGAACCAGTTCATGCCCATCTCTGAGCTAAGAAACGGCTCTAGAGCTCTAACCTATCAGTGCATCAAAAAATATTCTTGCATTCCAGTCACCAGGGAAAGGGAGGGGCAGATCATAAACACTCAAAAAAGAGCCAACCTTCTTTAGGAAGCTGCGTTTATTGAAGAGAATGTGTGGGCAAATAGGCTGTCAAGCGTGGGAAGCAAAAAAAGATTTGTGCAGAGAAAGGAAAACATACACTTCTGGGATTGCAACCAGAGCTGTTCGCTG
Source organism: Phrynocephalus versicolor (assembly GCA_023846285.1). Classification (NCBI taxonomy): domain Eukaryota; kingdom Metazoa; phylum Chordata; class Lepidosauria; order Squamata; family Agamidae; genus Phrynocephalus; species Phrynocephalus versicolor. Next base: position 2,674,573 of record JAHTLZ010000204.1, on the reverse strand, counting down.
ACTCTCATCCTTTGTGGGTTAATGCAAAACTTGTCACAACAGAAACAGAAAGCGCACCGAGGACCACAAACAGGAATGACTCAAAGCTTCAGGCTTAGAAACCCCAGATGACAGGTCTTTGACGAGAAGCTGGACATTCAGTGGGAAACATCCTAGGGCAGTGTTGGCAAACCTATGGCATGGATGCCAAAGTTGGCACTTGGAGCCCTTTCTGTGGGCACCCGACATGGCCCCTTCATAGCCACCTGTATTCAGGTTAAATGGCTGTATTGCCACTTTGCGAAAAATCAGTGGGTTTTGTATCGCAGTTTGGGCACTCAGTTTCTAAAAGGTTCACCATTACTGACCTAGGGAGTATAAGGTTCGGCATGCTAGTTCCCATGGATCACGCGGGTACAATGGACAAGTCAGACTGATATTGTATTCTCGAAGGCTTTCACGGCCACGATCTGATAGCTGTTGTGCATTTTTGGGCTGTTTGGCCATGTTATGGAGGGTTTTTTTCCTGACGTTTCGCCAGACTCTGTGGCTGGCATCTTCAGATCAGAGACAGTTATCTCGGTGCTCAGAGAGAACTCCTAGTTCCCTGAGCTCCTTGCCCTCTGAAGATGCCAGCCACAGAATCTGGTGAAAGTCAGGCAGAAAAACTCCCAGAACACAGCCAAATGGCCTGAAAAACTCACAACAGCTATCAAACTGATATTGTTTTAAGGATCAAGGGCCCAAATCATGTTGCATGGTTTTGAAAGCCTCAGCACTTTTAGGTAAGAAATTAAGAAAACTTTGCAGGTGTCATTTGTCACATGCATGACTCGGTATACAACAGATACGTTTTACTGAGGCTTCTTAACTTAAGCCAGCTCAATTCCAAAAGCTACACCATTTGCATCAGTGAGTGGACAGGATTCCAGGTATTGACCTGGGTACATTTGTTCTTGTTGAGACTACTAAGGATAATTAGACCACAGCAAAGGACTAGAGAGCTGGTCTGGGATCAAGTTTGGCACTCCTACAGGCTCAGGGGGCCATGTCCCTACAAACACCCAGACCCGAACCTGCCCTTCAACAAATTTCCACCAAATGGTAAAATTGTCCTTGCTGAAGGGAACAAACTACAATTCGGAGGCTTCCCTGCCCCCCCCCCCCCTTTTAAAAAAAGAAATAGGAACAAGCCACGCCTTTAGCAAAAAACTCACGGGCAAAACAGATTACAAAGAGCACAATGCAGTCCTGGGTTCTAAGAGCACCATCTTCCAGTTCGGAGCAAATTCTCTGTATTTGGTAGAGCTGGGAAAGGTTTACGAATTTGGGAATGAGATCTCAGCCACCTGGAGTCCTGTGTCCAGTTCTGTGTGCCTCAATTTAAAAAGGATATTGACAACCTCAAGCAGGAACAGAGGAAGGCGACCAGGAATGTCAAGGTATAATTTACAAACTGATACAAAACAAGGCTTGTGGTAATCAACAGCCATGTTGAACATGTGCGTGAAATACTGAGTAACTGGGGTTAACAAAAAAGGAAGGCTAACACATGTGTATTAAGGTTAAAGTCAATGATGTAATGCTTTCTGATTGGCTGAGGCTTGTATATAGTGAAAACCCATGTGTAATGTTTTTGGGGAAATTCTCTTCTTTACTTTGTTATGCTGTCGGATTGGCCTACTGGAAATATACCTGTGGTGATGGTGAGCTCGGCTTTAGTGCCCTTATTTTCTGCTAAGCCAACTATGCTCAAAAGCCTACTCCAACAAGGATGGTTGAAGGTCTGGAAGAAATGTCTTACGAGGAGCGGCTTAGGGAGCTGGCAATGTTTAGCCCAGTGGTTCTCAACCTGTGGGTCCCCAGATATTCCTGGACCGCAACTCCCAGAAATCCTGGCCAGCTCAGCTAGTGATAAAGATGTCTGGGAGTTGCGGTCCAGGAACATCTGGGGACCCACAAGTTGAGAACCACTGGTTTAGCCTTTCAAAAAGAAGGCTGAGAGGGGATGTGATGATAGCTATGTTTAAATATTTGAAAGGATGTCACATTGAAGAGGGAACAGGTTTGTTTTCCATGCCTTCAGATACTAGGACTTAGGGCAATGGTTTTAAACTACAGGAAAAGAGATTCCACTTGGACATTAGAAAGAACTTCAAGATGGTTAGAGCTGTTCGGCAGTGGAAGATGCTGCCACAAAGGAGGGTGGTGAAGTCTCCTTCTTTGGAGGTTTTTAAGCAGAGACAGGATGGCCATCTGTCGGAAATACTGTGATGGGGGTTCCTGCATGGCAGGGGGTTGGACTAGATGGCCCTTGAGGTCTCTTAGATTCTATGATTCTAAGGCCTTCAGATAGGGACAGCCTCACCTCCAGTGGGAGAGAGTTCCACAGTCTGAGCAGCCACTGAGAAAGCCCTCTCTTGTGTCCATGCCAGACACACCTGTGAAGGTGGTAGGACCAAGAGAAAAACCTCTCCTGATGATCTTAACTCCTCTGAGAGCTCCATAAAGAGAGATTCAGTCATTGAGAAAGCTTGGGCCCTAGGACTGACAAGTTTGAAATAAATGACAGGAAATGAGAATCTTTTATTGCTTTCAAAATCCCTACTCAAATTTGGCTGTGATTCTCCTCACATATATTTGTTCCTCATTTGCCAAAAGGTGTGAATTTGGGGAGGGGGAGGGGGAAACCAAGGGAACAAACAAGAGCCTTCCAATTATTCAAACTGGTATTTAACATCCTGACATAGTCCCACTTCTCAAATTGTCTCTCTCTTCTGTTGAAAGAGACTCATTAAAACTTTTCTCTAGTCTTGAGATTCACAGATGGTTGTCTTCAAGCTTATGTATATATTTAGGACTTCTTTTTCTTGCTTTCCCCCCTAAATCGACCAAAAACCAGTTTTTTGGTTTAACATGCGGTCTTTTGACGTACAATTTCTATTTCTCAAACAATCACTGTAAAGAAGATGAAGGTGTTGCCTTTTTTAAATTTACAACTCTCATAATCACCCACCCAGCATGGAATGAGAAACAAACAAATAAAGAAAGAAACAACTTTCATTCAAACAGTGAAATAATAGTTATAGTTATGACTGCAAGCCATTGCTTATCTGCAGAGTGGCAGGAGAATGGGATAAAATTACTGTATTTCACAGAAATAGCAGACATAAGCTACTTAGTCAAGGAAACCCTTTGAAGGTAGGAACAGCAAAACTGCTTTGTGCTTTGTGACAAACGAATGCCAATCCATCCCAAATCTAAGAGTTACAATACAATCATCAGCCTGTTGCAATATATATCGCACAGAGCACTGGGCAGCCACAAAGAATGTAGAGAGCTGCCATAGAGCCATGGAAATAAAGGTGCTCGATTGGATATTTGGCATCTCCCAACTTGACCATGCTCTGGTCAGACCCCACCTGGAGTACTGTGTCCAGTTCTGTGCGCCTCAGTTTTAAAAGGACGTTGACAACCTCGAGCGGGTGCAGAGGAGAGTGACTAGGATGGCTGAAGGCCTGGAAGAGATGTCTTATGAAGAACGGCTTAAGAAACTGGGAATGTTTAGCCTATCAAAAAGAAGACTGAGAGGGGATATGATAGCTATGTTTAAATATTTGAAAGGATGTCACATTGAAGAGGGAACAGGTTTGTTCTCCATGGCTTCCGAGACTAGGACTCGGGGCAATGGTTTCAAACTACAGGAAAAGAGATTCCATTTGAACATTCGGAGGAACTTCATGACAGTTAGAGCTGTTTGGCAGTGGAATATGCTGTCACGGAGGGTGGTAGAGTCTCCTTTGACGGTATTTAAGCAGAGGCTGGATGGCCATCTGTCGGAAATATTGTGAAGGGGTTCCTGCTTGGCAGGGGGTTGGACTCGATGGCCCATGAGGTCTCTTCCAACTCTATAATTCTATGATTCTATGATTCTATGATTCTAAAGGATACTCTCCGACAGCAACTATCCTGTGGATAGCCAAAGTGGGCCTTCAACAAGGCAGCGCCCCATCCTTGAAGAGAGATGAATGGGCCTGAGACCTAGAGCTGAGGGAAGAACCTGGTCATCCCTTACATGGTTGGTGTGTCTGAAAAGCTTAAGAGGGTTAGGGTTAGGGTTAGGTTTAGGGTTAGGGTTACAGACCCGTTTACTGTAAACTCACAAACACACTGAGTCAGAGGCTCGTCCAACCAAAGGATCTAACACCAAAACAGAAGAGAAACAATATAGTATATACGGTCCAATGTAGTGAGGAGTGTGCAGACTAGAGATGGGAACGAATCGAATAAATGGTGTTTCGTTTTTTTTTTCATTGAGGGGTTCGTTTTGTTTCATTTTATTTTTCGTTTTTGCAGAAAAATTCATTTCGTTGGTTCGTTAATTCGTTATTTGTTTTTAGCCACTTTGCGCGATTTAAAGCATTTCCACGTGTGAGCGTCCCCCACTGCTCCTGACCAGATGGAAAATACTAAAATCATCATCATTCATCCTCATCCTCATCATCATTTTTGTGCCACACACGTATGGATCCCTTTCCGAGTCCATCACTATTCACTTTGTTTTGTTTGGAATGGGAGGAAGCAGCGGTTTCTTCCTATGTATTTATTTTTATTTCTTCTGTCTTTCCACCTCCATAGCATCAATCAGCATCTCCTGATGCTGGCAGAGACACTGTATAGACACTGAGAGGGAGAGAGTATATATATATATATATAGAGAGAGAGAGAGTATAGGGCAGGGGTGTCCAAACTTTTTGTAAGTACTGGGGGGGCAGATTTGGTAGCTGAGAATGTGCGGGGGGGCTGCTCCCTCACTCTGTCCCCAACTGCAAGCCTCACTGACTGACCCATTGCAAGCCCCACCCACAGACCCCTAAGCCCCACCCACTGACTCCTTGCAAGCCGTCACCTGGTTCTTCAGCTTCATCCCGTGGGTATTGCAGCGGGCATTAGCAAGGAAGGAGCCAGTCTTGGTGGCAGCCCTGTTACCCGCTCACTGTTGCCAAGGGCGCAGGAACCAAGGCATGCCTCTGCCACTGCCACTGTGGAGAGCCCCGTCCGCACCACCACTAGCACCGGTAGCCTCCCTTTTTCCGCCAAAGAGGGAGAAGGAGCAGGGCAGGAGTAGGGCCCAGGTCGGAAATGGGAGCAAAGCCGGGAAGGTGGCTGGGCCTGGGCCAGGTCACGGCAACCCCGCCGCCTGCCCACTCGCTTCCGGGTCACTCTCCCTGCAAGGCTTGCCCAGCAAAGGGCTGCCCGTCTTTGCGGTGCTCGGCAGAGTCGGCATGCTTGGCCAGCCACTTTCCTGATTCTGGGCTGGGCTTCTCGGCCGCGTCTCTAGCCAGATGCACAAGACTGTAACTGCTACACAGAATCATATCCTTCCTGCACCAGAGTCCTGCCAGAAAAGGCAGAAGAAAGGCCACACAACTTAACTGCACGGGATTCATCTAGAAAGGGCAGAAGAAATAGCAAACTGCACAGGATTTACAATTCCTGCACAGAATGGATGCCATATATCTTTCCCGCAAAGGACTCTCCTTGGGTATTTGTACACGACCCCTAAACTCCGCCGCAAATGGCTGCCAGCTCCGGAGCTTACAATTGTTTCCCCACCAGCTCCGGAGTTTGCAGGAAATTAAGTGCAACCACGCCCACCTAAGCACGTCCCAGCGCACTTTTCAGGTACCTGCTCTTGGAGGGTGAAAATCCCCAGATCTGGATGTAATCTGGTAAGTGCCGGGCTCTCCTCGTTTCTGTTTGTTTGTTTTTGCCTCCCGCCCCTTTAAGAGAAGGAATCAGTATGACGATGGGGCGGCTTGGACCGGCAGACAGAGGTGAGCCTGCATTCTTTTGTCCCTTTTTTTTCTCCCTCCCCTCATGCAGACAGGATCAAGGAAGTGCGGAGGGGTGGGGACGCAGGAAGAGCAACGAACCCCCAAGATCTCTGGTGCGAATTTAAGTGGCCAGCGGATCTTAGGGGTCGTGTGAAAAGGCTCCTAGAAACACCAAGCCTTCCTGTTTAACGCATACGAGTATTATTATTTTTTTGCATGTAATCATCACATCTCAGCCTGCAACCTAGCCTTCATGAATGTATTTTAAAAGTCAAACCTGGCTCAATCTGATTTCCTCCAATTCTTTCTCAATCTGAAATCCTCTAGGATTTCTCTTACATCAAAATTGGAAACCTTTTTCACTTCCAGTGCTGGCCCATTGATCTTCGCCAGCAATGAGGCACGCAGCCAGCTCAGGCTTCACCTGCGAAATATCCTTGGGAAACTCCAAATGCGCCAAGTCCTCTGCTTCGTGGATGTGCTGAAGCCATTAAAGAGCCATTAGAAGCAGTTAATGAAATTAAGAGGATCGTTTCGTAATAGAGACACGGAGGGACTCCCAGAAGGGACGCGGCAACACGTAGCTTTGCTGAGCTGCGACCGAAAATAAATCGAGTGTTTGCAGAAGAGAAAAAATAAAAAATAAAGACAGCCACATTGTTCTGCTTCGCAGGAAAACATAATAGAGTCTGTCTGCCAAGATGGATCTGTGCTTGACACGCTCCGATCACAACGGGAAAGAGAAAAGAGCAGATATTCTTCTGATTTTATTTAGGGGCGCAAAGTCACATCTCAATTTCTACCGATGCCCCCTGAATGGTGAACAAACAGCCTAATCCAGAGGAAGTTGGCAAGGAACCTGGGATGGATTGAGTTGGACTTAAGCCACAGCGGTGACTCAACTTTATTTTTTTCCTTTTAGGGGAATTATTGGGACATGTTATTTACATAATAGAACTTAGGTAATCAGTCAGGTCCTGTCTGGTGTTAGCCAATGGCTGTTTGGCGGGGTGACTTTCCAGATAGATAGATTTTTGAAAAAGTCCAATAGCACCTCCCATATCCAAGGGGAATGGCTTCCATGTGTGGGCATCTGTGGATACCAAAATCCACGGATAACAGTGAATGTGCCCTGTCAGCACCCCAAAAATCAATAGTGGGACCCTTTTGCAACCACAATTTGTTTTGCCGCACCTTGTTGCGACCATAATTTATTAAATAATTATTTAATCATTTTTGCCAGCCAACCGCAGATAACCGAATCGGGAGATGCCAAATCAGTGGATACGGGGGTTCTAACTATTATTCTGTTAGTAGTCCATGTACTCTGTTATGTTATTCAGTTAGGAGTCTGCTTGCACTGTTGATTGGATGCCTTGTCTGTTACTATGTCTGACAATAACATACAGTATTATGAAACTGTTATAAACACTTTTAGTTTATTCTTCCGCATGTTTTGTACTGTAAATGTTCTTTAAAGTTTGATCAAAACCTTTGTTCCAATTGCTGGCACACACAAGAGACAAAAGGTTGTCATCTGTTTTTTACACCACACTTGAACCACGGTGTGTACCAACTCTCAAACATTTTGACACTCTTTCCTCAAATTGTGTGTCAGCACTCCTCTTTTGTATTATTATCACAACAACCCCATTTGATAGAGTGGTTCCTTAGTGTTTCCTGTTGTCCAAGGGAAACCAAAATTGGGGTCATCTAAATACCACCCCAACTGTCTCTACAACTGTTTCACGTTGTCTCTTTTGTTTTTATTCTGCCAGACTCCCTTGGAAGGTAAAGGAATGTTTACTAGCCATTCTTGTGTGCCAATCATGGGGAATGAAACTTTCTTGCTTAGAAATCGCTATTTGGCTCCAGTTAATCACTGGGTACTTGTCTAAGGAAACCCTTGGCCTTATCCATCAAGTTACAACTGAAGTTCTCAAAAAAAGAAGATAGTCTTCCAATTGATTTTGCTGTACATATGCAGAGAGTATATGCAGAGAGTATTTCTCTCCATGCCTCTACATTACTTATTTTATTTATTTATTTATTTATTTTTATATGACTTATATGCCTTCCACTACCCAAATTGTAAGCTGGGTGGCTTACAATTAAACTACAACTGGCATGTTGTCCATACCTGTGAGGGATGGGATTTTCAGATTTCTTGGACAACACATCCCACAATTTGTCATTCTGGACTTCCACTTGGTAGACAGACAACTAGATGTGGCTCACTCACATGAGAGGAAGGACTCAGCTCTAAGGCTTTGAGGCTTTGTGGAGCCTAGCTTCATGGAACCTTCCTGCTTCTTGTCCCCATCCTAGCCTGAAGCTTCCTTTCTGAACCGCAAGTTAGGCAGAGTCTCTCTCTCTCTCTGTGTGTGTGTGTGTGTGTGTGAGTGTGTGTGGTGTTGTTACAGTTGTTACCAACTCTTCGTGACCCCATGTCTATGGAGTTCTCTTGGCAGGAATACTGGAGTGGTTTGCCAGTCCCTACTCCAGGCGCCTACAGCACCTGGTCTTCCCTGGTGGTCGCCCATCCAAGTGCTAACCAGGGCCAACCCTGCTTAGCTTCCAAAATTTGGCGAGAGCAGATATGCTCAGGGCATCTAGGCTACCAAGTCCTACGTCCAACTCTGAGTCTTTGATACCAAGTCCCAATTCCAAGTCTTTATTACCAAGTCACTAGCCTGAGTCTTTGATTTGTTGTTGTTGTTGTTGTTGTTGTTGTTGTTGTTGTTGTTGTTGTTGTTGTTGTTGTTGTTGTTGTTGTTGCTGTTGTTGCTGTTGTTGCTGTTGTTGCAGTTATGACCTACTCTTTGTGACCCCATGCCTATGAAGTTTTCTTGGCAGGAATACTGGAGTGGTTTGCCATTTCCTACTCCAGGCACCGACAGCACCTGGTATTCCCTGCTGGTCTCTCATCCAAGTACTAACCAGGGCCGACCCTGCTTAGCTTCTGAAATCAGGTGAGATTGGATGTGCTCAGGGCATCTAGGCAGTTTAGGAAGGGTTACGTCCAACTAAATCAAACCCTCCCAGTTTAGCTGTTTCTGCCAGTGAGCCCCACTTAGATGTCTGTAACTTGTCCGGCCGACTGGCAGAATTCCCAGAATGGAGAATTTATGGGGTGTGTCATCCAAGAACTCTGAAAATCCCATCCCGGGTAGCAGTCAGTTCACTCTGATAATCCTTCCTTCCCTTCTTGTTCCTTAACGCAAGTTCCACAGCAACAGGGAGCCCTCTATAAACCTTCCCAGCTGCTGTACCTCTGGGTGCCATAAAACCCCTCCAGGTAAATCTGAGGAAAAGACGGGCACCCCGCTGACAAACTGCTTCATTATTCACTGATGAGTACTGCAAAGAGGTTGTGACAACTTCCATCAACCTGGCTGCTAGCTTTGATTTGACTTGCCTGGCTCCCTGAACCGGTACGTCACTCTCTCTCACTCTCTCTCTCTAAATGTCTCTTTATAGGCGCTTACTGTCTCTTATTGCACCAGCGGGCACTTTGCTCTTTCTAAAGCATCCGCAACTGCTTCCCTGAGAGTTATGGAGCTGTACTCGGAGCCCTGAAACAGATACAAGATGGGATGAGCTATTCTGGAAGTAGGCCAGCAACACAGAGAACGCAGCAATGGAGGGTGAGTGGTGCATCATTCCCCCTACTGAGCAATCATCCTCCCTCTCCAGGTGAACTAATTACACTGAAGGAGGAGAAGCTCTGGGCTTCAGGATGATCTGGGACAAATAAGATGGCAGCTGCAATTATGACCCTAAAATCTAAGGAGAATAGGGCTTTCCACTTGAGATGGTCTTCGCAAAGGACGCTCTTCTGTTTGAAGGATGACCTCTATTTGGAAGGCTTTCCGAACCATGTCCAGTTTACAGATGAAGGACCGTTAGCAAGGAGCTCAGGGGACTGTGACGTTGCCCATCCAACCGTAAGCAGCTTCTCAACAGCAAAGACTCAATGGTCCTGTTTTGGAAGATAGCCACTATTTTATCTAACTCAAGTCTGGATTCTAAAGGTGTTATTCATGATATGCCAACCTCAAAGAACTATGATTCAAAATGAATTGCCCTCTCCCCCCCCCAATTTGTGTCTATCCCTACTTGCAGGGCTGGTGCTAGGTTTTTTTTTTTTGCGCCCTAGGCAAGGGGCAGGGGGTGGGCTGGCGGGGGCAGGGGGCGGTGGGGTGGGTGGGTGCGGGGGCATTGGGGGGCAGGGCAGGACGGCGGATGGCGGGGGATGGCGACGGGCACAGGGGGAGGTGGGCGGATGGCAATCGGCGGCTGGCGGGCGGTGGGGGAACGGGCGGCGGTGGCCAGCGGCGGGGAGGGCGGCAGGCTGCCCATGGCCTCTCTCCATTTTGGCGCCCTAGGCAACTGCCTCGTTCGCCTTAATGGAAGTGCCGGCCCTGCCTACTTGGCCTTGTTGCTCTCCACACAGCCCACAGGATAAAAAAGTACTTGTTGAATATATATTTTTCAGGGGGCGGTGTACTGAATGGGACTGCTGGTGTGTGTGTGTGTGTGTGTGTGTGTGCTTATGGTTCACATGTTGACCACACCTGTTTTAGCAGTATTGATATTCTTATTCCGTCTTCAATTTAATCCCTCTTCTCTAAACCTTTTCCAGTCTTATTTTGGAAAATATCCACTCTTTTACCTAACTCAAGTCTGACTCAGCAATAAGGAATTGTGAAGACAAAGGTCAGAGATCTTGACATTACATGTCTGCAGTTGGTCAATGTTCAGATAGAAGTATCATTGTAACCCCATGACCATGCCTTCAAAAGGGAATCGGACAGATTCCTGGAGGAAAAGTCCATCACAGGTGACAAACCATGAGGGAGATGTGTAATCTCCAGGCTTTAAACCAGGGTACTTCAAGGGCCAGATGCAGGGGAGTGGGATCAGGAGACAGATATCTCTAGTCTCATGCGCTCCCAAACGCATCTGGTGGAGTCACTGTGCGATACAGGAAGCTGGACTAGATGGGCCTTTGGCCTGATCCAGCATGGCTCTTCTTATGTTCTTATGTCTAGGTCAGTCACTTCAAAGGCGCCAGCAGGTGGATGTGATGCTGTTTTGGTTTTCCTCTGCATTTATGTCCAAAGGCATTGCTTTATATGGTTGTTGTGGAGTGTTTCTTCCTCCTCCTCTTCTTCTTCCTCTTCTTCTTCTTCTTCTTTTTTTTTGGGGGGGGGAGCTGTTTGGTCGTGTTCTGGAGGTTTTTCTTCTCCCTGCCTCCAAGACACCGCCAAACAGCCCCCCCAAAACCAACCATCTGATCCCAGCCATGAAAGCCTTCGAGAACGCAATGCTTTACACTTTCATACCAATGATTTTTATGAGTTGTTTTAATGTCTGTTCCCCAGTTTGGAAGGTCTTTTTGAGCCCTCCAAGGATCCATACTTGTTCGGCCCATCCTAAATATTTTGGCTTCCAAGGCAAGCTTCCTCATCCAACTGCTCTGTCTTATTACCTCCACCTCCCATTATGACCAATCCATGAAGCCCTGTTCCCAATGCAATGCTTCCGGCGGTTCTACCGTTCTCATTTTTCCGTTGCAGGTACTGGAAATCTACCAGGCATCGGGATCACCTGTTCATTGACCGAACCAACTTGCCTCTTTCTCTCACCCATTTCAAGTCTTCAGCAGGTGTAGTAAACCCTTCCCTTCTCTGGAGAAAGCCATTTTTTACGCTCTCCAGGCGCATGGAGATTAATGGACTTGTTTGAGTGTAGAGCGTAGTTACAGTTCTCATTGGGGGTGAAAGGGGGGCAGAACATAAATATGCTGGTGCCAAACCATAAAAGCCTTTTTATAGCGTCATAAACTAATATGGCACAAAAAACCCAAACCAAGACAGCAAGTAGACAGAGGGGCAGGAAAGAATATATCGCTGAGGGAAAAGTCAAAAAAGAGAGAAGATGTAAAAACACCAATCCACAGAGCTTACTGTGCTCATTACTGCATGTATCAAATCAGTCCCTTTGGGATAACTTTTTTCAATTGAAAGCAAACCAATAAAATCAGGAATACAACAAATGATCCTCCCATTTTAGAGGAGTCATAATCCATAGTGACACATGAGAATACCCCATCTTATTCCTTTACCTCACTTCCTACCTTAGAAAGCGATCAGATGTTTCATTCACCATCAGAGTAATAATCCATCAGACCTATTCTTCAGCACAGAGATTGATAAATCTCCAGAAGTCTGGGGAGGGCATGTCCACTTACCTCCAGACTGTGAAGGGTTACTCCTCCAACACTACCACTAAAAAAAAAGTGTTTTATTTTTTAAAAAACTGAAAAGTTCCTTTCCACCCTCTGGTGGTCACAAAACATTTTCCAAAACATAACTGAAATTAATGCAGAAGAGTTCCAAGGCCCTGGAATGTTGGCATCAGAGAAAGGCACGAGTTAAAAAACAAATGGCTAAATTCATCAAAAATGGTTAATTCGTCAAGTTATGGCCCCAATGAATACAAATGGATGATTTTAGTGGTTTTTGATTTATTGATTAGTTAGGCTATAAAATACCACCTCAGGCACTTAGAGAGACCAGAAATAAAAAGAACTTCCCCTGATTCTCCTCTACAAGTCCTGCAAGTATGGTGAATTTTGGATTTTTGGATGTTCAAGCTATAATCCCACAAAGAGGAAAGCTCACCCCAAGTACCTAAAGACACCAAAATCACAGTGGCACTTTCCATGACTCCCCTCTGCAATCCCTCCCAGTTTGAGGAATAGGGGTTTGAAGAATCTCAGGCTGCTTTTACATGACCCCTAAAATCCAAGGCAAAGGGCTCCCAGATGCGGAGCTTAAAATTGTTCTCCCACCAGCTGCAGACTTTTAAAAAAATTAAGTACGACCACGACCACCTAAATGCGCCCCAGCACATTTTACAAGTACCTGGTCTCCGGAGGTAAAAAGAAATCACAATGCGGATTATAAAGCTGCGGAAGCCGACTCTCCTCGCCTTCTGTTTGTCTTTTTGTCCCCGCTGCCCCTTTAACAGACAGGAATCCCTACAGGGCTGCTCCAGGGCAGATGGAGATGAGCGGTGGTGAGCCTGCATTCTTTTCTCCCTTTTTTCTCCCTCCCCTCACTGCAGACAAGAGCAATGGAGTGCGGAAGGGTGGGAACACAGGAAGCAAAACAAATCCCCATGATCTTTGATCCAAATTTAAGTTGCCAGCGGATTTTAGAGGTCGTGTAAAAGCGCCCTCAGTTATACACCCACAAAGAGGATGTCCCCCTCTAAAATGTGACTTTGAGTAGCTTTCCCCCCATTTTGTGTCTATCCCTACTTGGCATTGTTGCTCTCCACACAGCCCACAGGATAAAAAAGTACCTGTTGAATATATATTTTTCGGGGGGGGGGGAGTACTGAATGTGACTGATTTTGTGTGTGTGTGTGTGTGTGTGTGTGTGTGTGTGTGTGT
>JAHTLZ010000204.1:2640533-2654637 GCA_023846285.1 Phrynocephalus versicolor | reverse complement strand
ATACATACATACATACATACATACATACATACATACAATTGGAAATGGCCCAAGCTCAGTGAATTGGAATGCCTGCCTGTGGAGCCAAGGGTTGTGAGTTTGATTCCCCATGATGCCTCCTGGGTTGAGAACCAACTGAGTTTACCCAGATCATGTCTGACTGATGGGAGTAGGTGCATTCTCCACTAAGAAAACACCACTGCCAGAGATAGCGAAGGAAGCACAAACATTTAGGGGTCAGGATGCAAAGGAAAACCATGACGGCTAGAATCCACGTCAGATGTCCATTACTTGTCCTCAATGTCATCTCCCCAACACACAAGACCATCTCTGGTGCATATCCTTTCAGGTTTCTACCTTGATGGAAGCCTAAAAGACCTCTACAACAGGTAGGGTCTTCTCTGTAGTGGCTCCAACCTTGTAGAACCAGCATCCAGTGGAGGTTTGCCTGTCCCACTCACTGGTGATACTCAGGAGTTAACTAATGCCCTCAGCATATCCGATCTCGCCTGATTTCGGAAGCTAAGCAGGGTCGGCCCTGGTTAGTACTTGGATGGGAGACCACCAGGGAAGACCAGGTGCTGTAGGCGCCTGGAGTAGGAACTGGCAAGCCACGCCAGTCTTCCTTGCCAAGAAAACTCCATGGATGTGGAGTCATGAAGAGTCGGTCATGATTGTAACGACACAACAACAACAATGACCCTTCAAGGCTTTCCACACCAACCACAGTCCATCACCCATTTTTTCCTCATCTGCCTACTTTGCACCATTGTTTTTGATGTTTTCAACTGGTACATTTGGATTTATTCTACCTTTATTGTAAACTGCCCAGGGCTGTGCTTTGGCACTAATTCAGAGCACTAACTTCCTCACTCACTCACTCACTCACTCACTCACTCACTCACTCACTCAATCAATCAATCAATCAATCAATCAATCAGTCATTCAATCAATAAACAAACAAACAAACAAATCAAGGGAAGGCTGTCTCTTGGATACCAAAAAATCTGCAGGACAACGTTATTTCTGCCTCATGGCGAATCGTGCAGCTTTATTGGTTGTTCCCACAGAAGTGTCGTGTTCTCGCTTCAAACCGTAAAAAAAATGACAGCTTTCAAACTACGACTGCCCAGGGTGTCATTATCCTGCAGTCCCCATAAAATGAGGAACAAAGTAAATTAAGATGATAGAATTTTAGCAACCTAACTTGTTAGGGGGAAAGCATAAATTCAAAGCCAATGCTTGAACACAGAGGCTTTCTGAGGGGGTGAAGAAAGAAGCCAATAAGTTTTACACGGTTTACTTTATGCATTTATTCAATACTTTCCAGCATCCCTAGTTGCCATCAAAGAGTATCATTCATGATATGGCTGAGATACCCAATATCCAGCGGAACATATGCATTTCCATGGCACGGAGATGGCTCTCTACGCCCATTGTTGCTGCCTAGCAATCTCTGCCGTACTATGCAACAGGGCAGAACCACCGTCTTGTAAATCTTGGATTTGAGACGGCTTGTAACAAAAGCACATTGCTGAGAATTTAAAAGTGCACAGTTGAATCTGTTTGCATGCCCTTCCTACGAGCACAACTTATCACGTCTGCATTCAGCCAGCTGAGCTGTTTGTGTGACATGTTCGGAGGAGAGGCCCTGTGGAAGCCCCACGCAGACTCAACCTGCTCACCGCGTAAGCCACCCCCTCTGTGAAGAAAGCTTTAAAAGGCAAATGACGGATCCCTCCCCGTCATGCACTCCCATGAGTTATCTGACTGACATTTGCCATCGCAAGTGAGGACTGCTTGGGAGCCTTCCCAGGGAATACACATATGCCATTTCAATGGGATGTGTCGAGAGAGTGTCACAGATGGCTCAAGGACGAGAACAGGCAGGAACAGCAAATGGGTGATGACGGCAAGTCCTAGTCCGTGTGGGCTAGCATCTTGCCATCAGCAACTATCACAATGGCTCGTGCTTCACTGGTGACTCTGGAGTGAGTCCTGTGTTCAGATCCTCCCCCACAATGGTGTTTCTTGCCAGACAGAGACAGCCTGCGATTCCCCACTGGGTTGTCGAGTCCGCTGCCATCCTCAGCTCAGCAATGTGCTAAAGGCGTATTTTAAACATCACAGACTCACAAATTCCCAGCCTTTTTAAACCTATTCCTTTTGCTTGCTCATAAAGAAGCCAAAAGTGTAAACAATAAATCATGAAAATAGCTCAGCTACTACCTAAAGGCTGGTATCCTTGTCTTGAAGGCCCTCCAAAGGTGGTCCTGCTTCCAAGCCCACTTCCATCAATGGAACCATAAGACATCTTCTTTTCCAATGGCTCTGGAGACCAGTGTCGTTCTCAAGCTAGGGAGAAGAAGAAAAATAAAGGAGTTGCTAGTTCAAAAACCTGGGAAAGGGGAGAACGTACAAAGCACGCATGGAAAAATGTGGACCTCCTCTTCTTATAACCTTATGTGATGGCACCGACACTGTGTTTTCAATGCTAGTTTCCACTGCTCAAAACTTTCACGTGGAATTTTTACTCTCTCTTTAACTGCTCGCGTTCCCTTGTAGCTTTAATGTTGTTCCCTCAATTCCCCGTTCTCAAACTTGAGTTAAGTCTTAATTGTACTGGACTGTATATTGTCCCTCATTACTGTAAGCCACCTTGAGTCCTTGAGTCCAGGTTAAAAATACACTAAACAAACAAAATAAATAAAGCTGTTCCCATCTCCCATTCAAAAACTAGTACATGGCGGATTTTTGTTCTCACTGGCCATGCTGGCAAGGGGATTCTGTTGGCTCCACCCATCCAAATTTGATACCCCCAAATTCTGCTTAGGGTTCCAACTAGCCCAGGGGTCTCCTCTGACCAGCAATACCCTAATCTAGGCTACCAACCCTAAGACAGAAGGCCACAAGTGACAAGTTCTACCAAGAGGAAGACTTTCACAAAGAGAGCAGGTGCATGGTCTTCTCCCCTTGCCTTAGCCAGCTGACGGTTGTCCCTTAACAAATAAGATGTTCTCGACAGTGGGCTCAGAGGAGAGAAGTAAAGCAAAAGAGAACAAAACAACTCAAAAAAGGTCTAGCAGCACAGGCAGTGTGGTTGGTGGAGCCAGAAGGAAGGATGGCACCCTGGAACTGAGAGTGGAGCAAGTCTGCCAGCTCCAGATGACTCCATGCCTTGCCCACTACATAACAGAAGACTGTTATTCCATATCCTTAACCTTTTAGCAATAATAAGGAGGTCACATCCAAGGTAATGAAAATACATTAAAAAAAGAAGTACCACTGAGGTTGCATACTTTAAATGTGAATCCCTGAAGGAAGAGGAGGTGACATACAGGAAATCAGTCTGAGAACAACACAGCCAAGAGGTGAGATTTATTAGCCAATGTGAAATTGCTGAACAATGCTCTCTCTCTCTCTCTCTCTGGGGAAATCAGTCAATGGAATTTCTACAATGGTTGGTGCTCTGGACAGAATCCTGAAGACATGGTGAGGCTGATGGTCCTCTTGCATCGAGACAGTCATACCCAAGTGTGCATTGTTAAGAAATTAAATTAAATATTTTGCATTGCACTGCACTGTACTGCATTACATTGCATTTCAGTGCACTGCACTGCACTGCATTGCATTGCATTTCCAGCGGTGTGTTGGACCACAACTCCCATAATTCCAAGACTAGACTGCAGATTTATTCCTGGAAGACAGAAGAATCAACCGTGGATGAAGGCTCAGACAGCATCTACCAGGGGATGCATTTTCAAACCTTGTGCTTAACCCGAGGCATTAACCTCTCACTTAAACCCTCCACGCACCCGTCTCAATTTTCCTCTGCGAAGGTGCACTACAAAAGGACCTCAGGGCTGGCTTTCCCCCTTTGGCAGTGGCTTCCGGCGTCGACCACTGAATGGGAAAACTTCAAACTCAAATGAAAAATCACGGTCGCAGCCAGCAAGGAAAAAAAATCCGTGACCTACCAGCGAACCCTCTCATTTCCTGGGGGAAAGGAAAGGTGAAGAAATGGATATCTTAGTTAAACAAGGAAGTTGGCAAGTGGCAGAATAATCCTATGTGTGTTTCTCAAGCCGCTCACCCTCGGAACTGCAGCATGGATGTCAACTGAAATAATAAATATGATGAGGAATAAATTGCCGTGTCAATGATGTGTGCGACAACTACAGAGGTGTACCTTGCAGAAACCGTGTTTCTGCTTTGGAGGACTCGTGTCAAATTTAGAATGCCAGCATGAGGGTGGGTGGGCAGGAAGCACCATGTGCCACATCTTCCTCCTCCCCAAGTCACATCCTCCAGAGAAGGAGCCATACACCCAGGTGTAGAAAAGGGAAACATCTCCCCTGCTCCTCACACACACACACAGACACAAACACAAATAAAAGAAAAGGAAGAGGTTAACATAAGAACATCAGATCATAAGAAGAGCCCTGCTGGATGAGGCCAAAGGCCCATCTAGTCCAGCTTCCTGTATCTCACAGTGGCCCCACCAGATGCGTTTGGGAGCGCATGAGACTAGATCTCTGTCTCCTGATACCACTCCCCTGCATCTGGCCTTTGAAGTACCCTGGTGTTAAGCCTGGAGATGACACATCTCCATCATGGTTTGTCACCTGGGATGGACTTCTCCTCCAGGAATCTCTCCAATCCCCTTTTGAAGGCATCCAGGCCAGATGCCATCACGACCTCCTGTAATAGGGAGTTCCACAGACTAACAACACAATGGGTCAAGAAGTATTTTCTTCTGTCTGTTCTCACTCTCCCAACCCTCAATTTGAGTGGATCTCCCCTAATCCTAGTATTCTGTGAGAGAAGAGTGTCCCCTCTATTCACTTTACTCATGCCCTCCCGTCAGGAACAGGCTGCATATAGAGCCAGCTGGATCTTACGTTCAAAGCTCTGAGGAGTCCTCCAAGCCAAGGCAAAAACTGCTGGAGAGCTCAGTGGTTTGGGTACTCTGGTTGTGAAGCCAGAAGTTAGGAGTCAGAGTCCTCCCTGTTTTCCTCCCTGACAGGAGCTGGACTTGAAGACCCCCACAGGCTCCCAGCCATCTCTGTAGTTTTACGATTACAGAATCACCGAATGACTTAAGTTGGAAGAGGGCTACAAGGCCACCAAGGAATTGAAATCGATGCAGATCTGACAGGGGGTGGTCCAATTTCTCCTTGAATGCTTCCAGGGCAGGAGTGCTCACCCCACCTCCAAAAGTCATGGGTCCCATTGTTGTACTGCTCTGATAGTTTACAAAGCAGGTCCCCCCCCCTCCAATATTATTTAACATTGCAAACCACCCAGAGTGGCCTTTGCTGCCAGGTGGGGAGTATAACAATAAAATCAAGTCAAGTCAGGTTAGTTAGTTAGTTAGTTAGTTAGTTAGTTAGTTAGTTAGTTAGTTAGTTAGTTAAATAAATAAATAAATAAATAAATAAATAAATAAATAAATAAATAAATAAATAAATTTTAAAAAGGTAAAGGTTCCCTCCACACATGGAGGCTAGTCATGTCCGACTCTAGGGGCGGTGCTCATCTCCGTTTTCAAGCCAAAGAGCCAGTGTTGTGCAGGTCCGTGGCCACGCGACCAGCATGGCTGCAAGGAAACACTGTTTTACCTTCCCACTTTTTACAGTGGTACCTATTTATCCACTTGCATTTACATGCTTTTGGACTGCTAGGTTGGCAGGAGCTGGAGCTATCAGCGGGAGCTCACTCCGCTGCATGGCACCCGGGATTCGAACTGCCGAGCTGCCGACTTTGCAGCCAACAGTTTTTCAGAACCTTAGTCTGCTGGGCCAGCACACCCCTAATAAATAAATAAATAAATAAATAAATAAATAAATAAATAAATAAATAAATAAATAAATAAATGGCCTACATTATGATAGGTACCTGTAAATCTACCCCTAGACCCACGATCTGGAAGCAACCAGTTCTGGAGAGCAACATAGTAGTTCTAAAGGTGAATATGTATGTATGTATGTATGTATGTATGTATGTATGTATGTATGTATGTATGTATGTATGTATGTATGTATGTATGTATGTATGTATGTATGTATGTGTGTGTGTGTGTGTGTGTGTGTGTGTGTGTGTGTGTGTGTGTGTGTGTGTGTGTGTGTGTGTGTGTTTTGATTTTGTTTTTATACCGCCCATCTGGCAGCGAAGCCACTCTGGGTGATTTAGGGGGAGTAACAAATTCAATTTTGACTCTTTTGGCTTTCCACCACCAGAGAGACCTACCCCTCACTCTCCCTCGTCATAGGGCCGGCTTTGCAGCGTTGCCGTGAAGAAGCTTGCATGAGAAAAGGTATTCAGGGCTTGCCTTGATTAACAGCTGCCTTTTCTCTTGAATAAATGCCCAGGGCCTTTTTTTTCCATACAGTATCTGGAAGTTGAGTCATGGCTACTGGACTTCTTTTTTGAGAGATAGAAACGTTTCACTGTTCATCCAAATAGCTTCTGTTTGGATGAACAGCAAAATGTTTCTATCTCTCAAAAAAAGAAGTCCAGTAGCCATGACTCAACTTCCAGATAAACTCACCTGGACGACTGAGAATCTTCACAGACATTTTCCATACAGTAAGCAAAAAAACCTCTTCCATTGTTTGGGATCACGCCCACACTACTCTATCCTCTGCAATGTAATTCAGGACCCCAAACTCAAATGTGCCACCGCATTGCATGCTGCATCTGTCACTTAGCCACTTAAATTTCATGTGAACTGGAGAGGAAGGGAGAGGGTTCAAGAGAGCAAGTGAGAAAGAGAGCAGATGTGTGAGAAAGGGAGTATTTGAGTTCCATCTCCCCACCCTTCGGGGACCTTCTCTCAGAAGCAAACTGCCATCCCTTCCCTGTGAATTCCAAATTTATGCGCCGCTGCTATTGTAATAGTTCCCTTTGATAGACAGATACGGCGAGAACGCAGTGTCAGGATAATTGTGCAAGTCCCTCTGTTCTCTTGAGCGTCACACTGAGCGTGCCAGAAGTCAATCAGAAGATCTGTAGAGGGAGGACTCCTTCCTTTTCCTTTCTTTTTTTTTTTTAAGGCACTGGCTTTCAGCTAATTTCATCCTCCTCTTTTCCGTTCCTCTGCTGCGAAGGCTGCCAGATCCTCCAAGTCCTTCAAGAAAAGCAACAGGGGGGCGTTTTCATGAAGTGACGTGTCAAAAAAACTTGTTGGAATAACTCACTACCAACGACTAATGGAGTAGACTTGCCAGAAAGGGGTGAGTTATACTCTGTGTTCTGTATCATATGCCGGTACGACGTCAAGCTTTCTGGGAGAAAGCCGATTATCAGCCAGATTTATCTCAGTCTGGAGGCAGGACTGATTTGGGGAAGAGAAATAATTTTGGTTGAGGGTGCACCTCCCTCTTGGTTCTGCCAGAGCTTGGTAAGCTACCATGCATGATGGAATCCTTCTGAGATGTTGGACTAACTGGCTATTAACAAGAGGGCTACTTTTGGGGCAGACCTGATCCTCGCTGGCTGAAGACTCCCAAAAGACAGTACCAGGGGCCAACGCTTTGATCCAATGGCTTACCACTGATAATAAGAATGTGAATCTCTCAGTCTTCCCGAAAAGGAAGAAAAAACATTGCTTCCCTTCTCAGCAAACTCTCTCTAGAACACAGGCTGCTAACCTTGGGTTCCTAGATGTTCTTGGGCTAAAACTCTCAGAAGCCTTTGCTACTACCTATGCTGGTCTGAATTTCTGGAAGATGTAGTCCAAGAATATCTGAGGACGCAAGGTTGAGAACCACTGCTCTAAAGAGACTTTAGGGGAGCCAATGACCTGATGTGTCAATGGTTCCCCAACAGTTTCCTCTAAGTCCCATTTGAGAACACTATAAGATTAGTAGAAGCCTTAACACTATAAGATGAGTACTGGTGGTTGGTGCTGGCCATTACGATCACATCAGCCCCATTCTGGCTCACTTGCATTGGCTACCCGTTGCTTCCCAAATAAGGTTCAAGGTATTGGTTTTGATTTACAAAACCCTCCATGGCTTAGGACGAGAATATCTGATGGAGTGTATCATCCTTGTGTGTGCGTGTGAGTGAGTGAGTGTGTGTGTGTGTGTGTGTGTGAGTGAGTGAGTGTGTGTGTGTGTGTGTGTGTGTGTGTGTGTGTGTAAGGAAATGACATCCCAGCCATATCCTCCCTCACGTGGAGGAGCTCTAGCAGACTCTATAGCAGAAAAAAATGAGCCCCAAATGAGCCCCAAACTCCATGATTTCACTCGTTGTTGTTGTGGTGGTGGTGGTGTTTGTAGTTGTGGTTGTGGTTGCGGTTGTTGCAGGCAGCTGGTGCTTAGCACCCTTCCAACTTCACTAGTCTATGATTCTGTGATTCCATGATTAGAACCACAGGAGATAAATTTCCAGGTTCGGAATAGTAATAAATATTTTGTATCCTTTGTATGACTCCAGACCTTTTTGCCACTGGGATAGTTGGCACCTGTAGCAGTTTCCCTGCTCTGCTATAATAGGACAGACAGTCTACACTGGGGTGGGGATGCTTATTTCAGCTCTGTCAAAATGATTCCAGGAATGTGTAGAACTTAAGAGCACATCCTTAAGCTCACAAGATAAATTATGTCTCAGTTGAATGCTCTGGATCTCTCTCTCTCTCTCTCTCTCTCTCTCTCTATCTATCTATCTATCTATCTATCTATCTCTCTATCTATCTCTCTATCTCTCTATCTATCTATCTATCATCTATCATCTATCTATCTATCTATCTCTCAATGAGTGGCAGCCAATGATTCTCCCAGTTTAAGATTTTGAAGTCGCTTTGTCCAAATGACACTAATACAAAAACACACATTAATCAAGCCCATAATGTCTAAATCTACATCTGGCTCTCCTTTTTTTCCACTTTTTCTTCCAGAAATGCCACAGAGAACAAAGCTTATGGGAGTTGAAGTTGAAAGCATCTAGAAGATCCTTTGGGAGTTGGTAGTTGAAAATGTCTTGGGATCAAAAGGTTCACCAGCCATGAAAGCAGACAAAAATCCTCACTGCTCTACTTGAAATCACGTAGAAATTTCCTGGGATCCTCCTAACATAAGGGAGAAAGTTGCATGGTGGACCACTGTCCGTGGTGCTGATCAGACCCTGCTTTGTGATAAGGCCATTCTATTAATATTGCCTTTGATTCTGGTAGGGTCCTTTTACAACCCACTGTGGAAGATGCCGTTTTAGGCGTCCCATCCAAATTCCTGGAGTATTGTGTACAATTCTGGTCACCGCATCTCAAGAAAGACATAGTGGAACTGGAACAGGTGCAGAAGAGAGCGACTAAAATGATTACTGGGCTGGGGAACCTCCCTTATGAAGAAAGGCTAAAACATTTGGGGCTCTTTAGTCTGGAAAAAAGGTGCCTGAGGGGGGATATGATTGAGACATACAAAATAAGGCAGGGCATGAGTAATGTGGAGAGAGGGAAGCTCCTCTCCCTCTCACAAAATACCGGAACTAGGGGACATCCACTCAAATTGAGGGCTGGGAGAGTGAGAACAGAGAAAAGAAAATATTTTTTCCACCCAGCGTGTTGTTAGTCTGTGGAACTCCCTGCCACAGGAGGTGATGATGGCATCTGGCCTGGATGCCTTCAAAAGGGGATTGGACAGATTCCTGGAGGAGAAGCCCATCACAGGTTACAAACCATGATGGAGATGTGTACCCGCCAAGCTTAAAACCAGGGTACTTCAAGGGCCAGATGCAGGGGAGTGGTATCAGGAGACAGATATCTAGTCTCATGCGCTCCCAAACGCATCTGGTGAGGCCACTGTAAGATACAGGAAGCTGGACTAGATGGGCCGTTGGCCTGATCCAGCATGGCTCTTCTTATGTTCTTATGTTCCTCTTGCCAACCCCTAAAATGGAGGAGTCACAATGCCCTACAAATCATTTTTTCAGCCCTGGGTTTCCTCAATCACCCATCTTCCCCACCCCTCAAGCAACGGGAGAATCATGCTTTCTGGACCCTCTCTAGGGTTGCTGCCAAAATACAAAAGTAGCAGTGACTTTCCAGTGACTTGCAGTTTAACAGGAGAATCTGGTGCAAGATATGCAAATGGCTCCTAATGGTGGTGAACACTGCTCTGTATCTTAAAGTCTAAAGCCATGGTGAGTAATTTCAATACTGTTTGCATGATGAGACCAAAGCAAGGTTCCCTGTAATTTTCAGCTCCGCTGGATGGGGCTCCACCCCCTCAAGTGCATGCAACCCCACCCCACCCCCAAAAAGGGTGAGAAACAGTCACTGTTGGTGCACTGGTGAAGCGGATTGCTGCATGGAAGGGGACAAAGTCACATCCATCTAAGAGGAAAGCCTGGATCAAAGTATTCCAGCTTCCTCCACTTTATAGGCTGATATTGTGTTAGGATCTAGGACAGTGATGGCGAACCTATGGCACGGGTGCCAAAGGTGGCCCTCGGAGCCCTTTCTGTGGGCACCCGACATCACCCCTTCATAGCCACCTGTACACAGGTTAAATTACTGTATTGGCACTTTGCAAAAAAATTAGTGGGTTTTGAATTGCAGTTTGGGCACTCGGTCTCTAAAAGGTTCGCCATCACTTCTTTAGGATGTCTTACTCTTTATTCATTTGCTTTGGTCTTTATTCTTTGGACACCCTCTTGATCTAAAGGCAGGCAGCAGGCTGGTGACAATTTCTGCATGCCTTCCACGGAAAAGAAGACTTAAGTCTAAGAAAATATCTCAGCGTTTTCTGTGCCATCATGTCAGGATCTACTTAGAATAACCCTAATAGGTCTTTCAAAGACCTTTAAACCATTTAAGGAATGGAATAGTTTTGGCAATTCCACTCCCCTTGCGAATTTCCAAAAGCTAGAGTAATGGGTAAAAGGGATGCTCTAACACAGTGGTTCTCAACCTGTGGGTCCCCAGATATTCCTGGACTGCAACTCCCAGAAGCCCCCACCACTTGCTATGCTGAAAGGGATTTCTGGGAGTTGCAGTCCGGGAACATCTGGAGACCCACAAGTTGCGAACCATTGCTCTAACATTTTCCCTTTGGTTTTTAATTCTATATATGGGAGAGGTATGTATGCACGTTTGTATGTACATACTTGACAGTGGAACATTCAGACTTTCAGCACGATCTGTAGACTGAAGTGGTATGTTTGAGGTCAAGCTTTTTTTATTTATTTTATTTATTATGGAGTTTATATACCGCCCGTCTTCCTAGAGGGGAACTCCGGGCGGTTTACAACATATTAATCATCCTCATCATCTTCAGAGGTAGAAAGGACCCTGGGGATCACTGAGTCCAGCTCCTATCAAGGAGGTCCAGTGGAGAATTGAGCCACTGAGCCCTCCAGCAGTCATTTTCTCCCCAACTGTCTGCCTTGCAAATGAAATTGTTTACATCTTCCTAAGAAGAAAGGAATTATTTTCCATTTCCGCGCTCGTGCAGAGAAACAAAAGGCAGCAATGTGGTTTCCAATCGTGTTAATAATTATTAAGCAATGCTTGGTTTAATCGGTTAAATTTATCTGTGCATGTATTTCTTTCACTTCATTACATTTCAAAAAAAGAAGTCTAATGTTCAGTTTCATCTATTTACTGCCGTGCCATGCCGGCCCTTCTTTTCATTTTATTTCCCCAAAAGCTACATGTAGAACAGGCTTAATTTATCAACATACAAAGCAAACACAGCATTATTACATATTTCAGTGAACAGCAAAATTAAAATCCTAGTCAAGGCAAAAGTTCAGCATCACCTATCTTCCCAATATGAATGAACGGCACATACTCGTGTGTACTTGTTGCAAATTATCTAGAAATAGTTGTCTCTTATGTGAAATTAAAATTAGAAAGGGGTTGAAACAATGATTTTAATGGACTGTGGGATAAATTGTTGGTGTATGTATTTCAAAAAGGTAACGAGTACACAATGGGAGAAGACTCAATGAATTTATGGAGATAAATGGTCAATATCTTAACATAAAGAAGGCTGATCGCCGCATAATTGATGCTTTTGAGCTCTGGTGCTGGAGGAGAGTCTTGAGAGTCCCCTGGACTGCAAAGAGATCAAACCTATCCATTCTGAAAGAAATCAACCCCGAATGTTCACTGGAAGGACAGATTTTGAAGCTGAGGCTCCAGTACTTTGGCCACCTCATGAGGAGAGAGGAGTCCTTGGAAAAGTCCCTGATGCTGGGAAAAATCAAAGGCAAAAGGAAAAGAGGACGACAGAGAATGAGATGGTTGGACGGTGTCATCGATGCAATCAAAATGAATTTGACAAATCTCCAGGAGGCAGTGGAGGATAGGAAGGCCTGGCGAGCTCTGGTCCATGGGGTCATGAAGAGTCGGACACGACTGAACTACTGAACAACAACAACAAATCTTAACATTTGTGAGCCTGATCTAAGTCATGAGTGGGAGGTGGGTTCCATGGGGCTTGTTTCATTTGACAGTGGTCCCTCGTATCACAAACGGTTTGTATAACATAAAATCTGTAGAACATAAAAAAATCTGGAGATATGGGGAAATTTGCTTAACAGAATTGTCTATGGGGCAAATCTCTACAACATAAAAATGGTCGTGATTAGGGATTACTCTGTTTCAATGCATTCCTACGGGAAATTTCTCTAAAGGAAAATTTGCTTAACATAATTTCATTGGGAACGAATTAATTCCTCTATACAAGGTACCACTGTTTAGTGTTTGTATTAACTTGTCCCTTTGTATAAATGTTATTTGATTTTGCTTTATGTTTTGTGTTGCATTTTGAATAATAAAATAGTTGTATCTCTGATTTCACAGCCACTGTGCTGTACAATATCATTGTGCAATTGAGAGTGTGCTTACTTACGGGTTATGTGTGTGGTATGGAAGTTGTACCCACCGGGATAAGACAGTGTTGCACAGAATCATAAGAACTGCAGAGAGTATTGTGGGCTGTTTACTCCCCACCCTAGAACAAATTTATACTACCAGGTGCCATTGTAAAGCATTAGATATATTAAGAGATCCATCACATCCTGGTCATTGCCTCTTTGAGTGGTTGCCATCAGGACGGAGATATAGAGTACTGAGGGCAAGAACAAACCGTCTCAAAAATAGCTTCTTTTTTAGAGCAATATTGGCCTTAAACGGAAATCCTGGACTTTGAAGTCAGCTTATTTTATATGTCATATTTTTAGTCATTTTATATGTCATATTATGTGTTGTACCTGTTTTTAAATCTATGTGAAATGTTTTTAAATGAGTTTTATATAGCAACCAAAAAATTTCGTTGTTCCTGCAAGGGGTCAATGACAATAAAGATTCCTATTCCTATTCCTATTCCTATTAAAGCTGGTGATAAAGAGAGGGGGGGGGGGAGGGAGGTTCAAGCCCACCCTCAGACAGAAAGTTCAGTGATTGACCATCAACATGGAGCATGGAGAAGTTACTCAATTGGAACTACCATTCCTGACACTCAGCAGCCAAACAGGAGGATTCTCAAAGTTGTAGTGGAGACCAAATAGCTTTCAAAGCTCTATTTGGACTAGGCTCATATGTACCCTTTTAAGTCTGTGAAGATTCTCAGTCATCCAGGTGAGTTTATCTGGAAGTTGAGTCATGGCTACTGGACTTCTTTTTTGAGAGATAGAAACGTTTCGCTGCTCATCCAAACAGCTTCCTCAGTCTGATTACATCTAGTGAGAGTCCTCCATCAGATAGTCAGTCAGCTTTGACCTCTTGTCACTCTGGTCTGAATTAGGCTCATAAGATGAACAATGGCCTGAATAGGCTCGTTAGGGAGACAATAGTATCCATAGCCTTAAGGTGAACAATAGCCTAAGGTGCTGAAACCTATCAAGAATTGGTCGTTAGCTATGGCCTTGGTGGTGAAGGCTTTTTGATTTGTCTGGATACTTTGGAAAGCACACCCTGATAAGTTATGACTATAAGATGGAGGATTTGCACTAGCTGTATTCAGACTGATGAAGCTGTTTGGATGAGCAGCGAAACATTTCTATCTCTCAAAAAAGAAGTCCAGTAGCCATAATTCAACTTCCAGGTACCCTTTTGAGATTTCTCTGTTCAACCCACCTTACCTACTGTACGTAC
>JAHTLZ010000204.1:2621845-2640523 GCA_023846285.1 Phrynocephalus versicolor | reverse complement strand
CTCTCTCTCTCTCTCTCTCTCTCTCTCTCTCTCTCTCTCTCACCTTACACTTTTTTGTGCACCTACCCATCTTTACTTGTTTTTTTATATTGGGAGCTGTGTAACAAGTAAATTTCCCCAGATGTGGGATCAATAAAGATTTTTCTTATCTTATCTTATCTTATCTTATCTTATCATCTGTCCATTCAGATGGGTCTTTAAAAAAGTATACACCAAAGGGTAACTAACAACGATACTCAAAAGAGACAAAGGTATCCCCGATTGACTTTAGACCCACCTACTCTTGGAAAGAAGTGTGAATCTTCTTGGTTTAAACTCGTGATCAGTCAAGGGGCTTTTTGGATGCCCTTCACCCAAATACCCCAAATACCTTTGAGAACACCCCACCCTCACCCCACTATCCTTTCTATACCACAAGGTCCTCATGAAAAGAAGACAACCTAGCCCAGGGATGGCGAACCTATGGCACGGGTGCCAAAGGTGGCACTCAGAGCCCTTTCTGTGGGCACCCGACATCGCCCCTTCACAGCTACCTGTATTCAGGTTAAATGGCTGTATTGGCACTTTGCAAAAAAAAATAAGTGGGTTTTGATTCACAATGCGGGCACTCGGACTCTAAAAGGTTCGCCATCACTGACCCAGCCCCATAACTCAGGGGAGAGTCTCAAGCCAATCCAATAAATCCAGCAACGGAGCAGATCTCCACACCATGTTGGATAAAAGAAATTATGCTCTCCGGGAGTCGTACAAGGCAGCTTGCTGGCCTGAGCAGCACCAAGTGAAGACCTGCCGACTTGGAAGCCTGTCGGTCTCTCCATCACTGCTGGGTTAAACCCACGGCAGTAAATAATGAGATAATTGCAAACCCAATGGCAAACTTTAGTGCCCGTCCCTTCCACTCCCCCAGTGTTGAATCTGAAATATAAGCCACATTTTATCTGCCAATGGCGCCTGTCAACTTTAAACGCCATGCTCTCCTGGTATGTATTAACCTTAGCTCCTCAGAAAACTCATCGGGCATCACACCACCATAATATAGCCGGCTGAACCCGTTCAGTCTTGTTGATTTATCAGTCCGAGGACTGTTAAATTCTCAAGCGTGGAAAGCCCAAATGGCTGCTGCACATTCAAAAGCCCATAAATAGAATATTTCATTTAATATCATTACACCAGACTGACCCTTTTATTTTCCCTCCCCATGCTCGCCCGAGTTATCACTCATTACCAGTAACTTTGTGGCTCATTAACTACCTGGCTATCTTTCTTTTCCATTTGATTTCAATCGCCGCGCTCCGTAAGATTGAATTAAGTTTCCAAAAGCGGGGAGGGCGGGGAGACCAGTTGGAAGGCATCAGGGGGAAGCAGCTTAAGACGCTTTTGGTGATCCACTCATAAGAACATGAAGAGTCATACTGGATCAGGCCAAAGGCCCATCTCGTCCAGCTTCCTGTATCTCACAGTGGCCCCACCAGATGTATTTGCAAGCGCATGAAACTAGATCTCTGTCTCCTGATACCACTCCCCTTCCTCTGGCCCTTGAAGTACCCTGGTTTTAAGCCTGGAGATGACACATCTCCCTCATGGTTTGTAACCTTGGATGGACGTTTCCTCCAGGAATCTGTCCAATCCCCTTTTGAAGGCATCCAGGCCAGGTGCCATCACCACATCCTGTGGTAGGGAGTTCCACAGACTAACAACACGCTGCTTTTGTGGAAACTGTTGCCTGGGTATAGGAAGGCTTTTCTGATATACGAAGGCTTCAAGTTCACCTATGCACACAGAACTATTTGGCACTCCACTTCAAAGTGCTGCCTTCAGGTGCAAGCAAAGCGTTCTGTTGCTTCTGTGTTTCTCACATGGAAGGAGGTATCTTAACATGAAAACCTAAGAAGAGCCCGGTTGTATCAGGCCAATGGCCCATCTAGGCACTTCTGTATGCTCCTGACTGCTCCAATTGTTTTGGTCCTGCCTTAGTGTGCTCCAGCTGCTCCTCGATCACTCTGCTCTGGCATTACTGGCCCTTAAGCTCCAACCTACGTAGCTCCAACGCTCTGGTCTTGGTATCTTGCCTACCTGGAAGGAAGCCAATGGATCAAGTCATTTAGTACACAAGTAGTACTATAAATCCACTCAAAGCAGTAATGCATACAATCCAGTTTTTAAAAAACCCACAAACTCATCACATGAGTCTATGTGTGTATGGCTCATTAGGATAACTTTTCCATCACAGTTTTTAAACTAATCATCTTAGAACTCCATGAAAGGGCTTTTTTCGACTGCTGCACCCAGACTCTGGAACTCCCTCCCACTAGAGGCCAGGACTGCCTCATCCCTGTTGTCCTTCTGCAAACAGGCAAAGACCTTTCTCTTCAGGCAAGCTTTCCATGAATGGTGGACTGCCATGTGTATTTTATATGAATCTATGGGTTCACATAGACTGTGTGTTTATGACTACTTATAACCATGTTGCTTTAATGTAATGTTGTCTATTAGTGCTGTAAGATGTCCCCCAAGCTACCCAGTGAGATACGCCAGGCTCCCTCATTGGCATCCTTCAGGAAAGCCCTTAAAACCTGGCTGTTTAGGGATGCCTTTGGCGACTGCTAATGTGGTACCAGTTTTTTTTCCTCTCCTTTTGATGGCTGTCTAGTTTTTGCCTCTTGCCCAGTACCATTTTATATTGTCTTATTGATGTTTGTTTTTAAGCTTTTTGTGTGAACCACCCAGAGTTCCTTTGGGAAATGGGAGCGGTATATAAATGCAAAAATAAATAAAATAAAACAAACAAATAAATAAATAAATTCCTTGTTCTCAAATACTTGAACATGTCTTAATTGTACTGGACTGTATATTATCCCTCATTACTGAAAGCCGCCTTGGGTCCTTTTCCAAGGAGAAAGGCGGGGTAAAAATATAACTAAATAAACTCCAGAGCTGGAAGGAAGCCTATGAATCATCAAATCCAGGCCCTACAAAGGAGGCTTAGTGGGTAATCCAGCTCCCTGCCTCTGACTCCACAGCCAAATGCCTAAACCACTGGTCTCTACATCTACCAATTATGGTGTCCATTAGACTTCCTTGTAGATGGTAAAGAAACCAACAAACTCTCAGAAGTGCCCTATTTTGTGCTTAGGCGGGCAAAGTACAGCTTGTTTCCAAAGCAGGCATACTAAGGTGGGCCCGTCCTTTTAGCTGCTAAAAGCAATTACATTTCAACCGGTTCATCTCTCTAAGATGCTTTCTGGACCTTTTTACACCCTCCACCACTAATGTTTGCGAGAGAGCGGTAATAAATGGGGAAGTGCAAACTGTCAGAGCACAGAAAGGGACAGAGAGAGAGAGAGAGAGAGAGAGAGAGAGAGGCAAGCTTGCTTATTTCGGCATGCAATATTTTCTATAGAAAAAAAACAAAAACACTTGCCCTGCGATTACCACTTCACCGCTATCAAAACAACTCTGGAAATAAATGGACTGGGGGGCAAGAGAGGGAGGGAGGGAAGGAGGGAGGGAGAATCTTTCTCTAAAGTTCAGGACATTAGAGCAATGCTCTCCCTAGACCTACTTTTCTGCAACTGAAATCAAGAGATGCAGCACTTGATACACCATGAAATTATATTCTGGCTCCTGGCAGTTGGCAAGGAGCCCATGGATTGTCTAGCAATACAAAAGATCACACACACACACACACACACACACACACACACACACACACACTTTTCCTTGTATATGGGTCATGGGAAATCAATAGTTGGATGGGATGATCGTTTGAAGGGCTATGTGACGGCTTTTGGCTTTTACTTGGCTTTTGTCTGGAGAATGCCCTGCGTTTGAGGGCAAAGTCGGGCCCTGTCCATCGGTTCCAGAAATATCACTTCTGCCAGGGGGCGCTTTTACATGACCTCTAAAATCCGCCTGCAACTTAAATTCGGACCAGAGATCGTGGGGGCTTGTCGCTCTTCCTGAGTCCCCACCCCTCCGCACTCCATTGTTCCTGTCTGCGTGAGGGGAGGGAGAAAAAAATGCAGGCTCACCTCCACTCACCTCCGTCTGCCCAGCCCCGAGCAGCCCCGTAGTGATTCCTGTCTCTTAAAGGGGCGGCGGGGACAAAAAAAAACAAACAGAAGGCGAGGGAGCCCGGCATTCACAGATTTACAATCCGCATCGGAATATTTTTTACCTCCTGGAGGCCAGGTACATGAAAAGTGTACTGGGACGGACTTAGGTGGGCGTGGTCGTACTTAATTTTTTTTTTAAGTCCGGAGCTGGTGGGAAAACATTTTTAAGCTCCGGATCTGAGAGCTCTTTGCCTCAGATTTTAGGGGTCGTGTAAAAGCGCCCATAGTTCTCAGCATGCTGCATGGGCTTTTTCGTGGTTTAGGCATCTCGGTGTGGAGTCAAAGGTCGGGAGTTCAATTCCCCACTGTGGCTCCTTGGTACAGGCTGGACTTCATGATCTACAGGGTCCCTTCCAAATCTGCAGTTCTAAAATGATTAGTTTAAAAATGGTGATGGAAAGATTATCCTAATGAACCACACACACAAAGACTCGTGTGATATTTTTATGGATTGTTCTGCATTACCTTCCATCAGCAGTAGTTGTTGATGACCTACCAATAAGCCCCATCTGCGGGACAACAATAAAGCAAAGCAAAGCAAAGTGTTCTGCTTATACAGTGGACCCTCATATAACAAACGGTTTGTAGAACATAAAATCTGTACAACATAAAAAAAATTCCAGAGATAGGGGAAATTTGCTTAACAGAATCGCCTGTGGGTCAAATCTCTACAACGTAAAAGTGGTCGTGATTAAGGATTACTCTGTTTTCAATGCATTCCTATGGGAAATTTGTTATAAAGGAAAATTTGTTTAACAGAATTTAATTTGGAATAAATTAATTCCTTTATACAAGGTACCACTGTATACCGCCCCATGCCACTTCCAAGTAGTCTCTGGGCAGCTTACAGTTTTGAGTTACAGTACGCAGGCTACACATAAGGTTGATTTCTCTTGCACGGCTGCTGTCCAAAGAGTGAACCATAAGATCCTGTCCATCTTGTCCGACGCCCTGCTCAAGCCAGGAATCTCAATCCAAGCAGATCTGATAAATCCTTCGAGGGATGGAGCTCCTCACTGCCTCCTTGAGTCGTGCTGCTCTAACAAGTTAAGAAGTTAGGTCCGTGTAAGTCAAATGCTTCGAACACCCTGAAGACATTGCAAACTACGAAAGGACTGTTTCCAAACGGGGCTGATTGGTGTGAGGCACCGAGTTCATAACAAAAAATGACAAATTCTGTAAATAAACAAATAAAGCAAGGGCTTCAGATTTCTGGCAGGCAGTCGTGTGACTCACACAGCAGCCTTGGTTTCTGCCACACAAATCTGTTCCGACAAAAATGCCCCCCCCCCAGCAGAAGATCAATGATGGGAAACTTTGAGGTTCTCCATCCTATATATAGCAGTGACATTTTTTTCTTGAGTTAATTGATTTCAAAAAGAGATTGGAGAGAGAGAGGGGGGAAGAAAAATAATTAAGATTAACTGACAGATGAAAAATCTGTTGCCAATCTGTCCCTTTAAAAATACATATATAACCCTTTTTGGGGAAAAAATAAAAATCAAATTCTGCTATGAGCTGCTTTTCCACCAAAGAAAAGTCATTCAGTAGGAAGGAAAACTTTTCTCTGTCTGAAACTCAGAAAAGTTAATTAATGCCTCCGAAGCTGAAGTGTGTTATCATATGCTTTACTTGGGGGGAAATGCATTTTTAACATATGTGAACGCGGAGAAGCTCGCACAAAAACCTACCATAAAACCTTCAAATTTAAAAAGTGTTTCCATCTCTCAGACCAAAGTTTTTCATTTTTTCTTTTTTTAAAGGAGGGTCTGGGATTGAAATGAAAATGCAGATCAAGAGCTTTAAATACCTGTGCTCTTTTGTAGCCGGTGGGGACAGACAGCACTTTCCCACAAAATTCTGTGCTGTATTAAACTTAACCTCCAGATTCAGGGCTGAGCCACACATTACAGGTAAATCCATCATTAGAACGGGGAATTCCTTAATTAAAGTGTCTGTGAAGATTCTCAGTCATCCAGGTGAGTTTATCTGGAAGCTGAGTCATGGCAACTGGACTTCCTTTCTTCAGAGATTTATAAAGTGTCTGAGTGTATAGTAAGTCATTTACCCCCAAAAAATTTTATACAGCTTGTAACTGATCTTCCAAATCTAAGCACAGAACTCCTGTGATGCCTGATCTCTCACGCCAGAAAAGCTGGTTCAGCCACATCTTTGACAACATGAACATACATGCAAGTCTAATCAAAAGCTACTTATAAAATAAAGGATTGCATACAAGTCAGACATAACTATAATGCCTTCTCTGACATCTAGCGACACTATGAGTGAACAATGTCCAAAATGTCCTGTTTTCAATTCCCCTGTTCTCAAAACACACACTCATGGTTTCCTTTAAGGAGACAATCCATCTTATACCAGCTCTTCCTCGTTTCCTACTGCTTTGCTTCTTTCCCAGCACTATGGTCTTTTACAGAAAATCCTGCCTTCTCCTGATGTGGCCAAAGTAAGACAGCCTCGGTTTTATCTTTTTTTGCCCCCAGAGATAGTCCAGGTTTGATTGTATCTTCGAACCACTTGTCGATCCAGGTTTTCCTCAAAGTTCCCTACTTTCTGTGATGACAACAGGTAATTGTCAATAGGTTTGAAAGCTTTGGATTGTCAGTTGTTTATTTATTGATTTTCCAAAATGGGGAACCTATGTTGATCTACAGATTCCATCAGCCCCATGAAGAATAGAACGGTGCAGTTGAAATCTTGTTGCTTAACACACACAGGGTAGACCCATCAAAACAATGGGAATTGCAGCAGAACTAACACACCCAAGCCCATGGGCTGGCTCTAGTTGCAACTCATAGTTGCAGAGTTTTGAATTTCTGGTTAATTTCCTCTAGCCCTCCAGCAGAAGATCAGGAATTCACATAGAATAGCCTCAGGTTCCCCAGATTAGACAACTTGGGTTTTTTTTTCTCTTTTCATCAACTGGCACTTACAGTCCCAGTCACTCACTTGGAGACATTAGAAT
This sequence comes from Phrynocephalus versicolor, assembly GCA_023846285.1. Classification (NCBI taxonomy): domain Eukaryota; kingdom Metazoa; phylum Chordata; class Lepidosauria; order Squamata; family Agamidae; genus Phrynocephalus; species Phrynocephalus versicolor. Next base: position 2,633,425 of record JAHTLZ010000204.1, on the reverse strand, counting down.
GAAAAAGATTAAAATGCCTCTTTACTTACAATTCAACAGATCAAACAGCAAACTGACAAACGTAACTTCTTTCAGCAACAGACTCCAGGAAGAGGGGAAAGGACAGAGAACAGAGGCAGGGCTCTCTTCGGAATCCGAAAGAAGGGGCAACAATTGGTTAGGGCTGGCTAATCACTCCAGCCGAGAAAGGTCCTTCCCAGCCAAACCTTTACTAGACAGCAAGCCTGTTTTCAAAAATACCAACACCAACTACCAAGTAACAGGATTTTGGTCTGTGAGCTATAGGTCAAAACATCTGGACAAATGGAAATTCATCGTTACTATCAGGAATCAATCATCCAGCTGGTGTGTCTCTTTTCACTTCCATCTTTCCAATTCAAAACGCCCCGCTGGAATCGGCAGCCGCTTTCAGACATTTCTGCCCCTTGAAAAGCACCTCGCCAGTATGTCGAATGTACGAAAATAGCATCCATTACCAGAGCCTGCCAGAGCACTGCTTGAAAAATGAGAACTAATTAGTATTGAGTCCACGCCCACCCTGTGCAAAAGGAAAAGTGCCCAACCACTCAAAATGCTTGGCCCTGTTCGGCATTGCCATAATCAACAGGGCCAAAGGACCAAATCATTGCTCTCAGTCTCTTAACTCCCAGGGAATCTCTTCCGCAAAAGTTCATCTGTGGCGTGATAATGCCAGCTGCAAAACAAGATGGGCTAGAAAACATTTGTTGAAGGAGGATCCGAATCTCAATTTAATCTCAGTCCACAGTTATTCATCGGTAGCACGGGTCTAGTGTTTGCTGAAGAAACTCCTGCCGGTGAATGAACTTACACGCGCAGCCAGAATCCATGGATTATGGCGGTGCCTAACAGAGCCAGACTTTTCTCTGCACTGCCTTCTGGGCTGATCTCCCATTCAGACAACAGGGTACATAAGAACATAAGAACATAAGAAGAGCCATGCTGGATCAGGCCAAAGGCCCATCTAGTCCAGCTTCCTGTATCTCACAGCGGCTCCACCAGATGTGTTTGGGAGCGCATGAGACTAGATATCTGTCTCCTGATACCACTCCCCTGCATCTGGCCCTTGAAGTACCCTGGTTTAAAGCCTGGAGATTACACATCTCCATCATGGTTTGTAACCTGTGATGGACTTTTCCTCCAGGAATCTGTCCAATCCCCTTTTGAAGGCATCCAGGCCAGATGCCATCACCACATCCTGTGGCAGGGAGTTCCATAGACTTACAACGCGCTGGGTGAAGTCTGTGCTGTTGCTTATTACTGGGAGATTAGCCCAGGAGGGAGGAAAAGCAAGGAAGCTGTCCTGATGAGCGGCTGATTGGCTGAGGAGCCGGGGTTTGGGGGCAGCAGCACCAGTGTTGCGCCTTGATGAACCAGTATCCACCTAACAGCAGCACTATCTATCCCACTTTGGGATGTTCTTCTTTCTTCCCTTACTCCTGAATCCTGGTTTCTCAAACCACTACATTCAGACAATCATTGTCCTGTGTTTAATTTGGATATGTCAGTAGATTTTGGAAGACAAAGGACTGAAAGAGTAGGGTGCTTCACGGTGCAGCTGGTGGATCACAACTGAGGACAAGTATTATTAATAAATATCAAGACTAGAGATGGACAGGAGGCAAATAAAAAAAAGGAATTGTGATAATCAATGGATATTGCTGATTTGTTGAACATTCATCCTTTCATATCCACTAGGTTTGAAGATGAATTTGTTTGGTCTCGAAAAATTTTTTGGTGTATGGAGTCCCCACACATATGAGGGGATGAATATTTCCATGTTTATTTGTCCCTTTTCCATCAGTAGATACGGCCAAATTTCGTGTTTTGTGGTTTGTCACTTTCAACAAACCACAAATCAGGATGAACCGCCATTTTGATGGTTTGTTCTGATCTGTAATCTATAGGCCTCAGGCCTTCCCTTATGACCTACAGATACAGACTTCCCTGGTTTCCATGAGACATTAATATCAAGATGTAATCATGAGATCTGCCCAACCTAATTGATCTTCCCATGCTGGGCAGTTGAGACCACTGTCCCCGAGAGAGGCCTGGGAATAAGAGGTCAGAAACTAGACCCATTCAGCAATCATTCCCCAACTTTTGAAGAGTCTACTGCACAAAATCCACCAGCCCTGTCACTGGAAAACTTTCAAATGAGCCTTGAAAACATGCCGTTTTGGACAAGCTTTCTCAAGGATCACATCACCTTTGCACAGAGGATCTTTCACAGCTTATCTTATCTGTCCTGCCATCTAGCCTTTTGAGACAGAATCATAGAATCATAGAATCATAGAGTTGGAAGAGACCTCAGGGGCCATCGAGTCCAACCCCCTGCCATGCAGGAACCCCCATCACAGTATTTCCGACAGATGGCCATCCAGCCTCTGCTTAAAAAACTCCAAAGAAGGAAACTCCACCACACTTTGTGGCAGCACATTCTACTGCCAAACAGCTCTAACCATCATGAAGTTCTTCCTAATGTTCAAATTGACTCTCTTTTCCTGTAGTTTGAAACCATTGCCCCGTGTCCTAGTCTCTGAAGCCATGGAAAACAAACCTGTTCCCTCTTCAATATGACATCCTTTCAAATATTTAAACATAGCTATCGTATCCCCCCTCAGCCTCCTTTTTGAAAAGCTAAACATTCCCAGCTCCCTAAGCCATTCCTACCATATTTTTTTCATCTATAAGATGCCGCCACTTTTTCAACCCAAATTTAAAGTTTCACTATTTCCCAGTTCTGGCCTCGGCCTACTTCTGTTCATAATATCAGCCTCAATTTTTAGTCCAACAATTTTAGACAAAAAAATATTCTTATACACGGAAAAATACTGTCCCTTGATGTCGTCTTTGGCAGTCATAGACTGGTATGTTTATTTTGTTTTCTTTGTGATTATTAAATTTAATGTTCTTAATATATGGAATGCTTTATTGCACTGCAAACAACCTGGGGTGGCCTTGGTAGCTAAATGGGTGATATAGGAAATGAATTACTTATTTACAGTGGATCTTTGTATAACAAACAGCTTGTATAACATAAAATTTGTACAACATAAAAAATTCCGGCGATAGGGGAAATTTGCTTATTTATTTACAGTGGATCCTTGTATAACAAACAGCCTGTATAACATAAAATTTGTACAACATAAAAAATTCCGGAGATAGGGGAAATTTGCTTAACATAATCGCCTATGGGGAGAATCCGTACAACATAAAAATGGGATTACTTCGTTTTCAATGCATTCCTATGGGAATTTGTATAAAGGAAAATTTGCTTAACATAATTTCATTTGGAACGAATTAATTCCTTATGCAAGGTACCACTGTATGTATGTATGTATGTATTTATTTATTTATTTATTTTTTTATTTTGCTATGAAATGGAAAAGCAAGGGTGATTTCTGAAAGGCATAAGGGATTCCCAAGTGGATCTCTAGAGGACCAGGCAAACAAAATTTTTATTCCACATCAGAGCACTAACCACCCTCCTCTTCTCCCTCTCTCATCCCCCTCATCACATACTGGTCCTTGTTTCTACAGCTTCTTCTTCATCTGTTTGCTCCCGGGAGGACTCGCTGTGAGAGAACGCCACTGAAAAAGAACATTCACACTTCTCATCGGGACATCTTCACACTTTAACAGCCCGACCAGAAGAGCGACACTAGAGGCTCAGGGGAGAAGCGGCAGCACAGGCTGAGTGGAGGAATATGGCCAGCAAGAGACGGCTGGGAAGAAAAACAAGCACCATCAAAATAACTATTTCCCCGCACCTTCATGCAACTCCCAAGTTGCCTTGCAGGCAGTTGAATCTGACGGTTAAGGCAAAAACAACCGGTTGTGTGCTTCCACTTGGGAAAGGTGTGATCCAGTCGGTCAAGGAAGCAAAAGCCACCAAAGGCCCCGAAGCAGCCACGCAACAAGCACATGTAGGAACCAAGAGAGGTCAGCGGGGAGCTAGGCCTCCTAAGAGGTCAAGGTATTGCTTTACATAAGAAATATCGGGATGGATGACCTGTACTCTGCTTCTGTGAGGGTTAGAATCATAGAATCATAGAATCATAGAGTTGGAAAAGACCTCAAGGGCCATCTAGTCCAACCCCCTGCCGTGCAGGAACCCCCATCACAATATTTCCGAGAGATGGCCATCCAGCCTCTGCTTAAAACCTCCAAAGGAGGAGACTCCACCACCCTTTGTGGCAGCATATTCCACTGCTGAACAGCTCTAACTGTCATGAAGTTCTTCCAAATGTTCAAATGGAATCTCTTTTCCTGTAGTTTGAAACCATTGCCCTGAGTCCTAGTCTCTGAAGCCATGGAGAACAAACCTGTTCCCTCTTCAATATGACATCCTTTCAAATATTTAAACATAGCTATCATATCCCCCCTTAGCCTTCTTTTTGAAAGGCTAAACATTCCCAGTTCCCTAAGCCGTTCCTCATAAGACATTTCCTCCAGACCCTCAACCACCCTGGTCGCCCTCCTCTGCACCCGCTCGAGATTGTCAACATCCTTTTTAAATTGAGGCACACAGAACTGGACACAGTACTCCAGGTGGGATTGAGACCTTGGTGTTGCCATTAAGGGTAGCGAAGGTTGAAGGACACCTAAGAGGAACACAAACAAACAAAAATTTCACTTCCCCCTTAGGAACTGGTACGGGCCTTCCTGTTTTGAGTCACAGACCTCAACCATGTCCACTTCAACTGGAAACCCGTGCCTGTGAGTCTGGGAAACTGACAGACGCTGGCCATCTTATCCAGATGTGCCTCCTGATGCAAGCATCAACAGCCCGCGACCAGCCACGATGCAGAACAATGCATCTCTTTCTTCACAGAAATTTGGGGTCTCCTCATGGAGAACACTGAACTCTGCAAGCCCCCTCCCCCAATCCACTTCAGACTTTTCAAAGGGGCTTCAGCTTTCGAATGGCCCCATAGGTAGAATGACAGAAGGCCCAGATTATGTTGCAGTGGAGACAAACCACCTGTTGGTTGCTGAGATGTGTGTGTGTGTGTGTGTGTGTGTGTGTGTGTGTGTGTGTGTGTGTGTGTGTGTGTGTGTGTGTGTGTTGTGTTGTGTCATTACAGTTGTGTCCAATTCTTTATGACCCCATGTCCATGGGGTCTTCTTGGCAGGAATACTAGAGTGGTTTGCCAGTTCCTACTCCAGGCGCCTACAGCACCCGGTATTCCCTGGTGGTCGCCCATCCAAATGCTAACTAGGGCCGACCCTGCTTAGCTTCTGAAATCAGGTGGGACTGAATATGCTTAGGGCATCTAGGCAGCTGGTTGCTGAGATAAGAGCCCTTAATGGAGCAGCAATGCAATGTTCAAAACCGATGGCCAGGATCTTACTGGATCGCAGGTAAAATCCGTGTAACTCACGGAGCCTGATGGCAGTGAGCAGATGGGGTTGTGGACCTGGTCACACATCCAAATGCAGAACCAATACGCACGTTGTCTCCTCCTCAGTCTGCTCAGTTAGCTTCAGCTAGTTATGGTAAATTTTATGCAAATACTAGTAACATCCTAGCTGCTGTCATTTTAAATTGCATCTCCATTCATGGTTTTAATCTCAATTGAGTAAATTCAATTCAGAGTAAAAATCAGAATTCAGTTGAGTGCAATTCATGGAATCATAGAATAGTATTTTTAAAAACAATAATAAATAGAATGTCAAAAAACAATACTAAAACAGCGGTAGCAGGGGAATTTAAAGAGGCCCCAGCCGATAAAGCTGAGTACAAAGATGTTATAAACAAAGAAGTTGTAAAAGGCTGGAGGCTCAGAAGGCTGACCTAAATAACAAAAGTCTTGAGGCCTGGCTTAAATGTTTCCTGGGAGGAGGCAGTTCTTTGCTCAAATAAAACAAATGAACAACTTTCCATTGTACTTGTTTTTTTCCTGCAATCCTATCTTCCAGATTTTTTCCTCCTTTTCTGCTTGCAGCTATATTTTTTTTTCTCTGATTTTCGTTATCTGTCCCTCCTTCTCTTCTTTTGTTATCTGCCTCGATTCCAGCTCTGGGGAAATGGGAGGGGGAATACAAATCAAATCAATGAAGAACAGCTGATGCATCAGTTTGTAGGATTACAAATTCCCCAGATTCTTTTTTTTTAAAATCAGTACACAAACAGCCAGTCTGTCCTCCCTCCCAAAAATGTACGCAGAGCCCCCCCCCCATCTGACTGCTTAGAACTTATCCAGCGATGGAAGGATTCTGCATTATCACCCTGAAATGGGAACCCAACCGATACTCCCTTTGGCTTTGAAGAGAAACTTATTGGGGTAATCAACTCCTGCTATTTGAAAAGAAGATATCTACCCTGGAGGAGGAGGAGATGGGAAAGAAAGATCCATGAGCATCCAGACATTCACGCACACCTCGGTTCACAACAAGGGAAAGGGTTAGTACCATTTATCATTTCACAACTCCCACCCCTCCCCGGCTAACTCTGCCACCCGAAGAGAACTAGTCCACAAGGAAACCCGTGCCAGGAATTAAATACAACCACAAGTTGAGTGATTCTCTGACATTTTCTTTCTGACAGTGTGACCGAAATACAACTCTTGCCTGCCTCCTCGTGAGCTGGAAATATGCAAACCAAATAAGCAGAAGGAAAATGGGGTTGCATGGAGCAGAAGAGGTGGTATAAGAAGCTATGGGGTGTGTGGGGGGGGGGAGAAGGAATGGGGATGATGATGAAAAATGATTACTGGGCTTGGGAACCTCCCTTATGAGGAAATGCTAAAGCATTTGGGGCTCTTTAGTCTGGAAAAAAAGGCGCCTGAGGGGGGAATATGATTGAGACAGACAAAATTATGCAGGGCATGAGTAAAGTAGATAGAGGGACATTCTTCTCCCTCTCACAAAATACCAGAACTAGGGGACATCCACTCAAACTGAGGGTTGGGAGAGTGAGAACAGACAAAAGATTTTTTTTTTTTTTACCCAGCATGTTGTTAGTCTGTGGAATTCCCTGCCACAGGATGTGGTGATGGCATCTGGCCAAGATGCCTTCAAAAGGGGATTGGACAGATTCCTGGAGGAGAAGTCCATCGCAGGTTACAAACCACAATGGAGATGTGTAGTCTCCAGCCTTAAAACCAGGGTACTTCAAGGACCAGATGCATGGGAGTGGTATCAGGAGACAGATATCTAGTCTCATGCACTTCCAGGTGCATCTGGTGGGGCCACTGTGAGATATAGGAAGCTGGACTAGATGGGCCTTTGGTCTGATCCAGCATGGCTCTTCTTATGTTCTTATGAGGAGGAGGAGGAGATGCCCTTAAGTTAATTCTAACTGATAATGCCCTTCACAATGTATGCTTTTGTTGCTGTTATGTTCCCTCAAGGTGGAACCAAGTTATAGTGCCCTTGACAGGACATTCAAGGCAAGTCTTGAAGGCATGGTTTTAACAGTTCCACGTCCCCAGTGAGTTTCCATGGCAGAGTCGGGATTCAAACCCAATGCTCCAGTGTCCTAGTCTGTCACTCCATCCACTACACCATGCTGGTTTGCTAGTGACAGAGTCATAAGAAGTAGTCTACCATTGCTTTCTCCCTGTGCAACCTGCAGCTTGACCAAGGCCCCAGGCTGACATCTTACAGACAACTTTTACATACAGCGGACCCTCGTACCACAAACGGTTTGTATAACATAAAATCTGTACAACATAAAACATTCCGGAGATAGAGGAAATCTGCTTAACAGAATCGTCTATGGGCTGAATCCGTACAACATAAAAATCGTCGTGATTAGGTATTACCGGTACTCTGTTTTCGATGCATTCCTATGGGGCATATGTATAAAGGAAAATTTGCTTAACAAAATTTCATTTGGAACAAATTAATTCCTTTATACAAGGTACCACTGTATCTTCAAATTGTATTGGAAAATATGGAAGAGACTGGAAAAAAAACTAATAATCAGATGCCATCAAATCAATTCTAACAAGGTTTTCCAATGAGAGAATACTCAGAAGTGGTTTCCCGTTCCCGTTTCCTGGGGGTGCTCTGGGATTACGGTGCAACTTGCCCAGGACTACACCACCTGGCTCTACTTTAGAGGAGGAGGCATCACTGGGGAATCGAACCGTTAACTTCCAGTTCCACAGCCCAAAGCCTAAACCACTGAGCTCTCCACTGAGCTTGTTGTTGCTGCTGCTGCTGTTGTTTTTGTTGTTTTTGCGGGAGTGTGATTGACAGCTATGACTGGACACCAAACCAGGATGAAGGCAGATGCTCCTTCAGAAGGATTTCACTTGGTCTCAAAGACAGAAGAGCAAGACTGACTGACTGACTGACTGACTGACTGACTGACTGACTGACTGACTGACTGACTGACTGGACTTCCACCTTGCAGCCGGGCCACTCTGGGCAGTTTGCAACAACAATGCTGTTATACGCAGAGACAAGCTAACAGCCAAAACCAAATAAGCAATATTAAGCTGTCTCAAAAACAGTACATGGGCACAATAAATTCACAAAGTTAAATTAAGTTAGTGGGTAAAATGCTGTGGTTATGTCCCAGTAAAAGAGAGCGAGAGGTGAGGGTAGAGAAAGAAGACTCTTCTGCGTGCAGCTCTAAATGAACATTTAGTCATGATAAATACAGAACAGACATGCCAAGAGGAGTGTGAAATACTAACAACTGCAATTGGAATAACGATCTCATCTCATATGCACCATTTATGCCTTACTTCAACCGAGACAGGGGGAGGAAAAAATACACTTCCCACTCCGTTCTACTCCTCTCTTTTGTCAAAGAGGCAAACCTCTTTCGCCCAGGCTACAAAAACGCCCAGAAATCTAAGATTTGTCATTTATTGGTTATATTTCTGCCCTGCTTTTCCTCCAATGAGATAAAGGCAGCGTCCAGGCCCTGAGTGACAAAACAACCCTGCCAGGTAGGAAGGTGAGGTTTAGAAAGAGTGGATGGTCCAAGACCACCTGATGAGTTTCACTTCCAGGTCTCCCAATACTTGTCCTTTACCAACTTGGTGCTTGAAACATTTTTCAGGGGAAAGGGGTCTAAATATCAGGTTGTATATCATGCTCTTATTTTTCTATCTATATGCAGAATATACCATATGGAAAACTGGACTAGATTGGGATGAACCAAGAATGAAAACTGGGGGGAAACACATCAGTCATTTAAGACAGGCAGACAGCAGCAATTTGCTGGCAAAGGGCACCAATGCCTTGAAATGACTTCATATGAAACTGAAAGAAGAAAGTGGCAAAGCAGAACTGCAGTTGAACATGAGGGCAAAAACAACAAGAAGATGAATGACACCTGAGCTATTTCTTGAGGCAAAATAATAAAATAAAATAAAGGTAGAGATGTAAAATTTCCTAAGGTAGAGATGTAATGTACACTAAGGTAGAGATGTAAAATTTCCTGAATTTTTGAAGCTCGGTGAGGGAAAACTGGTTGTTGTGTTTTCTTTTTCTTTTCTTTTCTTTTCTTTTCTTTCTTTTTTTTTTTGAAAAAAAGGACATTTTCAGAAAAATTGAAAAAATGCTACAGTACATTAGCACTTCCCCCCACTTTTATAGTTTGAAAGCCATTACGTTACTTTAAGAAACTAAAATATGACTATGGACAATTTGACTTGGCAAATTTGTTACCTTGTATTTTCTTCCACTATTGTGAGGCCTAGTGAAGAGGACAGGACAGAACCAAACATACCCACCCACGTGCAAAACCAGAAGTAAGCCTTTTTTGGTTTTTTTTTTGTGATAATAGCAGAACCTCCTAAAGGAAGAAACGTATCTTGCTCTTGCACTGGAGAGTTCAGTTTGTAACCTAGGACTTGCTTGTCCTCAGTGCATAGAAATTAGAAATATCTGATACTATGTGTATGTTTTAGAAATGATTTGGAAAACATTTGAACACCCTGTCTTAAAATATTATATCCATCATGCAGGAAAGCCAATGTGATTCTTGGTTGCATCAACAGAACCACAGTGTCCAGATCAAGGGAAGTGATAGTACCACTCTATTCTGCTCTGGCCAGACCCCATCTGGAGTACTGTGTCCAGTTCTGTGCGCCTCAATTTAAAAAGGATGCTGACAACCTCGAGCGGGTGCAGAGGAGGGCGACCAGGATGGTTGAGGGTCTGGAGGAAATGTCTTATGAGGAACGACTAAGGGAACTGGGAATGTTTACAAAAATGCCTTACAAAAAGAAGACTGAGAGGGGATATGATAGCTATGTTTAAATATTTGAAAGGATGTCATATTGAAGAGGGAACAGGTTTGTTTTCCATGGCTTGATAGACTACGACTCGGAGCAATGGTTTCAAACTACAGGAAAAGAGATTCCATTTGAACATCAGGAAGAACTTCATGACAGTTAGAGCTGTTCGGCAGTGGATGATGCTGCCACAAGGGAGGGTGGTGGAGTCCCATTCTTGGAAGGTTTTTAAGCAGAGGCTGGATGGCCATCTGTCGGAAATACTGTGATGGGGGTTCCTGGACGCAGGGGGTTGGACTGGATGGCCCCTGAGGTCTCTTCCAACTGTATGATTCTATGATTCTATGATCCCATAATCATTTTTTTCTTTTTCTTTTTTCAGTTTTTCAGAAGAAAAAAACGACAACAAAAAGCTTCAGGGGAAAAACTAGGAAAAAATCATTTTTTTCTGATTTTTTTTCTACTTTTTTTCCCAGGCCTTCACTACACTAAAGCTGTTCAACTTTGGGCACATCATGAGAAGGCAGGATTTTCTGGAAAAGATGATAATGCTGGGAAAGGTTGAAGGCAACAGGAAAAGAGGAAGGCCCAATACGAGATGGACCAGATCCCTAAAGGAAACCACGAATGCCCATCTGCATGAATTGAGGAAGCTTACAGAGGACAGGACGTTTGGGAGATTGTCCACGCCTAGAGTCACCATAGGTCATAGGTTAGTTTTTATTTCAGTCTGTACACTGTATATTGTTTAATTTTATTATTCATTGTATTGTCCATGTCTTAACTTTTGCAAACCACCCGGAGTGACCGTTGGCCAGGTGGTGCGGTATAAAGATCAAATCAATCAATCAATCAATCAATCAATAAAAATAGGTTGGGGACAGCTGGACAGCATATAAGAACAACACATATCAGGGTGGGAAGCATGCAGAAGTTATGTGGAGGTCTGACGCTCCTCAAAATTGGTGCAACTAAAAGTATGGCCCAAGACTAATAAAAAGTAAGGAAAAAACTGTGAACCTTGTTGGACACTTTCTACTCTCGCTTAAATAATCTATTTTCCTTCCCATGTATCAGGTAACCAAGCAGACCTGGGATGGGGGGGGGGAAGAGTTAAGACCATCATGGGGCACTTTTACACGACCCCTAAGATCCACTGGCAACTTAAATTCGGACCAGAGATCATGGGGGTTTGTCGCTCTTCCTGTGTTCCCACCTCTCCGCACTCCCTGGCTCCTGTCTGTGTGAGGGGAGGGAGAAAAAAAGGGAGAAAAAAATGCAGGCTCACCTCCGCTCCATTCCAATCTCTTCCAGTCTCTTAAAGGGGTGGGGGGCAAAAAAAAAAAAAAAAAAAAAA
>JAHTLZ010000204.1:2605650-2620852 GCA_023846285.1 Phrynocephalus versicolor | reverse complement strand
AAATAAATAAATAAATAAATAAATAAATAAATAAATAAATAAATAAAGTTTTGCCTTAGACATCACAAAAAGCCATAGTTTCTCGGACAGTACCCAGTTTCTTAGGAGCCTAGCAACCCTCCTACCACACGGAACACACCCTACTGTGTTTGACTTTGGAAGTAAAGCCAGTCCAGACTTCACTCATTGGCAGATAGGGAACCACTAGGAAATACCACCGTTCTCCAGCAAGCCCTAGGGAGGGGTTCTGTATCAAGTCTCGATGAGCCACTACTCGATGAGTCAGTCTGAGTTGGGCCAACTTCCTATTATCTCTAGTGACCCCTGACATCGTCCAGTTCTCTCATTCACTAAACAAGGTAGATAGTACTGCACAAGAGTGTTTCTGAGCACACCCAAAGAGCAGGGACCCAAACTTGAGTCTCAGGGCCAAAGCATGAGGTCTGAGGCCACAAGAAACATTATTGAACCATGAGTGAAATCGAGAGTGAGAGGAACGTTGTTTTTCCCTCAGACACTGCCCACAGGATCTATCATCGTAGAAGTGGAGCGTCTTGGTGAGTCCAAGGCTAATTTTCCACACCAGAGCCTACTGGCGTGGAAAAGAGGAGATTTCATTGCTGGCCGCCATTCACTATGGTAATTTGAACCTGGTGGCAGAACATGGAAGCGACAAGATATTGGCCAACCATGTTTATGGTCAAATGTGAAGGATGCGCCCCTGGAGACCACAACCCACGTCATCCAAAATGCTTGTATTTCCGATCACCAAGGATGTTTATGAAAGCTGGAGAGTTGAGAAAGATGATAGCAATATATGACAGCAAAATATAGGTAGTCCTTCATTCAGGGAAAGCTTGCCAGAAGAGGAAGGTCTTTGCCTGTTTCCGGAAGGACAACAGAGATGAGGCAGTCCTGGCCTCTAGTGGGAGGGAGTTCCAGAGTCTGGACGCAGCAGTTAAGAAGGCCCTTTCATGGGTTCCCATGAGACGAACCTGTGAGGGTGGCAGGATGGAGAGAAAGGCCTCTCCTGTTGACCTTAACACCCGAGCCAGTTCATACTATAAGATTCGATCCCTCCATGAGATGAGTACACTCAATTTACTAACCCTGGAAGGAAGGAAGGAAGGAAGGAAGGAAGGAAGGCCAAGTCAACCCTGAGTCAGCTACTTGAGCCTTTCAAGACCAAACTTAGGTTATAGAATAGAACAGCCGCATCTGCAGAGGGTCGGTTCCGGGACCCTTGCAGATAGCGAAATCCACGGATAAGAGCTAACACTCTTATCTAGGGGTGGCAGCAGCGGTGAGGAGACAAAAGAAAGCTTACCCATGCCGTCCGGCCTCCTCGCTGTTGCTGCCACACACCGGCTGGGCACCCTCAGCAGTTGGTGAATCCATGGTTGGTGAATCAGCGGACGCAGGTGTCGTACTGTACTCAGTAACTGCATTACTGCAGAATCTTTACTGCAGTACTGCAGCTTAATGATGGCACCAGAAGGCTCAAAAAACAAACTACTGTACTAAGTTTAGTGCTAGATCACTTTAGCGCTGCATACAAGTTGATTTAGCGCTAGATTACCTCTTTGCACTCACGCAAACACAAAATATAAGAAGGGGGAACTAGATATAACCATGTGGGTGGTAACTGGGGGTTGAGTCATGGCTACTGGACTTCTTTTTTGAGAGATAGAAACGTTTCGCTGTTCATCCAAACAGCTTCATCGGTCTGAATACAGCTAGTGCAAGTAGTCCTTCTTATAGTCAGCTTGACCTCTTGTCCCCTGGTCTGATTGGCTCATAAGATGAACAAAGCCTTAATAGGCTCGTTAGGGAGACATTAGTGTCCATGGCCTTAAGGTAAACAATGGCCTAAGGTGCTGAAACCCATCAAGAATGGGTCGTTAGCTGTGACCTTGGTAGTGAAGGCTCTTTGATTTGCCTGGGTACTTTGGAAAGTACAGCCTGATAAGTAGCAGATAGACTATGCCGGAGCCCACCACCTCTGTTGAGGGAGGGATTTTCAATGCTCACATGAATGGCTTCCCTTACTCCTCTCTCAAACCACCTCTCTTCTTTGTCTGTTTGGATGAACAGCGAAACGTTTCTATCACTCAAAAAAGAAGTCCAGTAGCCATGACTCAACTCCCAGTTAAACGCACCTGGATGACTGAGAATCTTCACAGACATGTGGGTGGTATCAAAGGGCGGTGAACGGTGGGATGTGGGTCGTCTTATGTGCAGAAGCAAGCTAAGGAGAGAACCGCATGGTTGCGAAACTCTAGTTTTAGGTTGGAAAAGTGGGAGGGTTGTTTTATACATGGGTGTAGAAAAATATGGTAGCAAATGAGATTTAATTCACTGAACAAGTATTTGCCATTTTAAAGATCAATTGAGTGTCTGGAGACATACACCTCAAGTTGGGTCAGAGCAGTAATCCCTAGTGGTTGAGGGCAAATTCAGTGGCTACGTCTCTCAAGATAGAGACATTTAATTTCAAACGACAGCTTTGATTCTTCATCCTATGAGAAGCAATCTAGTCACCCAGGTAAAGCTTTGCAGGCACTCACAATAGCCTTGAGACTGGGTCAGTTCATGGCTGATTTGATTTCAATACATATTTAGCAAGAACAAAAACGAAGGTCCTTGGAAGGTCTTGCAGTTATAAAGGAAGAATTAGAAGAGCCTGAAGTTCATTCCGCTGAGATTAGATGCTCAGCCACATTAATACTGCCTGAACCAGACAGGCTGGGGCAAAAGAAGAAAATAAAAACGGCTTGTTTAGCATTAAAATAGATGTATAAAAGGTAGGTGACACAGGGCCTTCCGAGCAGATGGATGAGGAGGGACCTTGGTGGAATAAATCACATTTTGTGGTCCACTACGTAACCCATCACAAACTTAATGGAGAACGCAAGAACTGGCAGGAAGAGGTGGGAGCAGGGAAATGGACTGATGTTTTCCCCATCATTAAGTCTACTCTGGTTACTATATTAAAAGTGTGGAACTGACAAGTTGTCCAGAGTTCATGCCTGATGCAGCACCACGCCCATTCCATGCCAGGATCCCTGCAATCTTGCACGAACATTTCAAGAGAAGCCAGAACTTTGGAAAGTTACATTTCCCACCACAACTCACTGAATCGCTCAAGTTGGAAAATTCCCTGAGTAGCTGACCAAAAATAAAGTTACTTGTCCAAAAAAAAAAAAAGCTACTTGGCTCTCTACAAGTCCTTGCAAATGAAATGACAGAGCACAATTCTTTTTCTTCTTCTCCTCCTCCTCCTCCTCCTCCTCCTCCTCCTCCACCACCACCACCACCACCACCACGTCAATTCTGACTTAAACGTGACTCTCTCCAGGGTTTCCTAAGCATGGACTGTTTTACCGCTCTATATTTTGGGGATGCCCTTGGATGGCTGCTCCTTTTGACAACGACGTTGTGTATATCAGACACCAAACAGAACAAAACAAGACTCCTGAAATACAAGCAGCTATATTTTTCAAGGGAGCTTTTGTGGATCAAGTCTACTTCCTCAGGCATAAGTAAGATACTACACAACTCTCATTTATACAGTAAATGGCTCCAGCTGGATGGCTCAGCGATTTAGGCATCTGCCTGTGGAACCAATGGTTAGGAGTTAGATAACCGCTGGGCCTCCTTGATGGTGGCTGGGCCCATTGATCTGCAGTGCACATATGGTATGTTATTATTGGATGATAAGGACAAAGGGATAACAGTGGATTAGTTTGCAAGTTGCAAATGGGTTGAGTGGACGTGGCATCTCGTCCTTGGCAATGATTTAAGGAAGCGGGTGACGCCACTGAGCCGCTGGGCTTGTTGATCGAAAGGCTGGCAGTTCAAATCCACACAATGGGGTGACCTCCTGTTGCTTGTCCCAGCTTCTGACAACCTACCAGTTTGAGAGCAAAGAGAAGAGATGAATAGGCATGTTTAGTCATGCTGGTCATGCAACCATGGAAATATGTCTAGGGGCAAACACTGCCTCTGTGGCTTACAAACAGAGATGAGCACGGTTCCCTAGAGTCCGAAACTACTGGACTTAACTGCCGGGGGGGGTGTCACATTGACCTTTTAATGACTTAAGACCCTCTAATTTTTCCAGGCCTTGAAATGTTGCCAAAATTTGTAATTTTAAGTTAAATTCCTTTAGCTGCGCAGTAGAAGTGTGGGGATTCACAGAGCAGAACAACTTTTATTTCCCTGGCGTAGTCCACCCCTTTTTCTCATCAACTGGAACTTACAGTCTCAGTGATACACTCTGAAGCATTAATAGGAGAAAGAATAAAACCTGCCATTTACTTACAGCTGAAAACAGATCAATAAGCAAACTGACAAATATGACTGCCTTCAGCAAGAGACTTCAGCAGGCTCCCTGGTTTGAACAGGCTACGGAGAGGAAAAAAATCTCTTTGCAATTACCATAATTTTGAGAACTATATCCCAAGAATCACCCAGCCAGAAGAACCACTCAACAAGGCTGGGGGATTCTGGAAGTTGTTGCCCCCCCCCCAAAATTATCTTTCTCAAGCCCTTACAACTTGAGGTCATTCTTGTCTGGGTGTTTCTAATGCATCTGGTTATGGCTAGAAAGACTGCAAATAGCCAAGACCACAAATAACACCCCCTTTTCGAATTCCCTCATGTGGGATTCCACTCTTGCGGAAGCAGATACCTCTCAGGCAAGCGGCCAGAAAATCAAATTTAATTTTAAGCTTCTATTTTATTTTAGCAAGGGACACGCACACACTTCCTTCCCATAGTGCCGTGCATCTGGCCTTGCCATTTCATAGACATTTTTGAGAGCGACTTTAAAATCCCGCCGCATGAATATTGAAAATGGCTTTATTAAAAAAAAATTCTGTGCTTGTAGTCAGTTCTTTGGGGAGAGGGGGGAGGAGGGGGAGGTGGAAGTGCAGAAATTTCCTTCTGTGCTGTTCAGCATAGTAGAAGAGGATCGATTAGACGCAATTTGGGAGAAGTGGCTAGAAACCGCAACTGAAGTATGGGGTGCAGCCTGGCTGATCTCCTTGACACCTGGCCCACAGAGGTGTTGGTGTGCTGTTTTTCTCTCTCCTCGCAATAAAACTGCAAGTGCACTTCAACTTTATCTACAGAAAATATTTAAATGCGTACTCTTAATCTGCTTCCAAAACACCTGGCAGATTTTTTTTCTCCTTGCAAACAGCAAAAACAAACAATTCAGCTAATACTGCCTGATGGCGTTTGTCGTTCCATTGCTCCTTCTGGTCAATCATGGATTGAACCATAAAACATAAGAAGATAAGAACATAAGAAGAGCCATGCTGGATCAGGCCAAAGGTCCATCTAAGCCAGCTTCCTGTATCTGACAGTGGCCCCACCAGATGCGTCTGGGAGCGCACGAGACTAGATCTCTGTCTCCTGATACCACTCCCCTGCATCTGGCCCTTGAAGTACCCCGGTTTGAAGCCTGGAGATTACACGTCTCCATCATGGTTTGTAACCTGTGATGGACTTTTCCTGCAGGAATCTGTCCAATCCCCTTTTGAAGGCATCCAGGCCAGAAGCCATCACCACATCCTGCGGCAGGGAGTTCCACAGACTAACAATACGCTGGGTGAAAAAAAATATTTTCTTTTGTCTGTTCTTCCTCTCCCAACCCTCAATTTGAGTGGACGTCCCCTAATTTTGGTATTTTGTGAGAGGGAGAAGAGCGTCCCTTTATCCACTTTACCCATGCCCTGCATTATTTTGTACGTGCTTCCAGGATCAGGCCATACTTCCTGTCCCCTCACTGTCATCCTTTTAAGCTTTGGATTCAAACATATGTATTATCATGATTAGAGCTTTTTATTTTCAAGTAGCCTCCAGGGCTCTATGGTGCCCCAAGCTGGCTAGAGGTCTCAGTGGTTTAGGAATCTAGCTGCAAAGATGGAGATGGGGGAGTTCAATTCCTCATCTGTGCCTCCTGGTGAGTAAAGCCAGCCTGTGTAGCCCTAAGCAAGCTGCACAGTCCCAGGGTGCCCTAAGAAACGGACAAGCTTCAATACCATCCTATATTACTTAAAGCACTAGGTGGTTTACAGTATAATTTTGCAAGACAAGCACTGGCCTCAGCAAGCAGGGTACTCCGTTTATTGACCTCAGAAGGATGGAACGCTAATAGAACCCCGAGCCGGCTACCTGCGATTGAACCTAGGTCATGAGCAGGGGTTTTGGCTGCAATAATACTGCAGTTTATCCACTGTGACATGACACACCCACGGCAAATCACTTCTGAGTATTCCCCATCTGGAAAACTTTGAAAAGGGTCACCATAGTAAGTCAAAATTCAACTGATGGAAGAGGAGGAAGAGGAGGAGATTAAAGATAATCAAAACTGTTTCATGCCAGGAAGGTAAATAGCAAATGTGAGTTGTTGTTAGGGTGTCATTCCAGTCGTGACCGACTCTTCATGACCCCATGTCCATGGACTTTTCTTGGCAAGAATACTGGGGTGAGTATGGAAGGGAGAGCTGGACTATAAAGAAGGCTGATCGCCGCAGAATCGATGCTTTTGAGCTGTGGTGCTGGAGGAGGGTCTTGAGAGTCCCCTGGACTGCAAGGAGATCAAACCTATCCATCCTGAAAGAAATCAACCCCGAATGTTCGCTGGAAGGACAGATTTTGAAGCTGAGGCTCCAGTACTTTGACCACCTCATGAGGAGAGAGGAGTCCTTAGAAAAGTCCCTGATGTTGGGAAAGATTGAAGGCAAAAGGAAAAGAGGACGGCAGAGAATGAGATGGTTGGACGGTGTCATCGATGCAACCAAGATGGATTTGACCAAACTCCAGGAGGCAGTGGAAGATAGGAAGACCTGGCGAGCTCTGGTCCATGGGGTCACAAAGAGTCGGACACAACTAAACGACTGAACAACAACAAATAAATCCATTAGATTTTCCAAGGCATTTGATTGTGCAGAACGCCCAACATAAAAAAAATAATAAAGGTATCAGGTTTTGGTAAATGTTTTAAAGAAACAATAGATCATTTTTACTCAGGAAATACTACAGCAATACTAATAAATGATGGGATAATGGAACAGATATCTCAAGGCCAAAGTACTGTGTAAAAGGATGCCTCCTTTTCTCCGTGCAGTACATAATTAAATTACAGAATTAATAGGAAACAGTTAGAGGACATAAAGAGATTTTCAGCACTTGTATCCATGACAGAGTTCCAGTATCTTCACTGACAATGCCTTTTTAACAAGAAAAAAAATCCTTTAAAAGTTGCAAAGAGGGTAAAGTTGCATCTGATGAATCTGAAACATTACCTGGGTTACAAGTGAATCAGAATAAATAATAAAAATGTGTTTATAAGAAGAAAGAAGAAATTAGAAAAGAAATGGATGTTGACGATTTTTGAAAGACAATTAAATATTTAGGTGTAAAGCATCTCAACTAATTTGGAAATGCCGAAGAAGGAGAATTTTAAAGTACTGAAACACATAATGGAAAAAGTTTGATGATTTAAGGGTTATCGTCATTTGTCAGAATCAGTGCAGGCCAAAAGCAGATTGTTCTACGCAAGATAAAATTTCTATTTATGATACTACGGATAAAAATTAGCAAAGAAGAGTTAATGGACTGGCAAACGATGGTTAAGAAATTCTGCAATGGAGAGAAGATGTCAAGGAGACAGTATAAATCTCAGAAGGTTGGAGAGCTGGCACTTCCTGATTTAAGGATATACTACAGAGCCCATCAATTAAGATATATGCCAGCCATTATATCTCATTCCAACAAGCACAGTGAATATGGAAAACACTAGAATCCTCTAAATATCACCAATAAGGTTACTTGTAACTCAAGGTGGGTGCTTTGTGCTTCGTATGAAACCACCACCGTCTGCGACCTACACCTAGGTGGATCCAGATGTGATTTGTCACTGCAGATGTCAAGCCCCGCAAACAGAGCACACACACAAGCAGAGTTCATTTCTTTGCCAAATCTTTAGTGGAAAGCCAGGCAAGTTCAAGTCCTTTGCTAACAATCAAGTGCCAGATAAATAACAGAATCCAATTCCCAGCAATTACCAGTCCAAGTCAAAACCAGAATATCTCACGGAAACCAGATGTGAAACCCAAGGGAACAGATCAAGCCATTGTCCAGGAAGCCGGTCCGAAGTCAGGAAACAGAGCCAAGGTCACAGACAGGAACGTGGTTGCAAGTTCAAATGATGTGTTGCTCCCACAGAGAGCTCAAGGTAAGCTTGCCAGCTTTATTCCAAAACAGGGAACACACCCTTACTTCTGGAAAGGCTTCTACTAATACTCAGAGCTTCCCGACCTGATTCCCCGTCTAGCATCAAAGACCCTTTCCCTAGCTCTCCTGGTAGCACTGTCTTTGCAGAATCCTGCTTATGGCCCTTCTAGGAGGAGGAGATATGTTTTCAGCTGAGTCATCAGACCCAGCTGCCTGCTGAGTTGAGCTGCAAGGCTCCTCCAGCAGCTCTTCACTATTTAACCCCTCAGAGTCAGGTTCTGTGTCAGGCAGGGTCCTGGCAGCAGAGCTGATAAGAAGTACTTCCAGAGGTATGTGTTGAGAAGCCACATCTGATACAAGAGAGCAAAGGCTGATTCAGATATTCCAAAAAGGTTAATATGCACACAGAGAGAAACACCTTGTTCCCTGAGCTCCTTGCCCTCTGAAGATGCCAGCCACAGAGTCTGGCAAAATGTCAGGACAAAAAAAAAAAACTTCCAGAACACAGCCAAACAGCCCGAAAAACTCACAACTATGTTAATCTAACTACCAAACCTTAACCTTGTCTGTTATGTCATGGCAGATGGCTGAAAAGGAAAGATTCCCCCCCATGCGTATGGTCCCTCTGCACAGTTAAGGGTCCTGAGAAATCAGGATTGTGTCATGTGGGGGGATCCACGTGTAGCCAATGGTCCACTCTTCAGAATGTCCTTCTCTGTGTAAATTGAGTAACAGTCATGGCAGTGGGGCAGAGCTCTTCACTTTGTTCACATTTTCAAATTAACCCCCCCCCCTTTTGGGGGAAATTCGGCTCGGAATTTGTCTTATAGAGCCGGACATAATTGATGCTTGCAATCTTCTTCTCTCTTGCAGGTCCCGTTTGGTGGTGCATTTCTGCAACTAGCCATTCTCTTTTGAAACACACACACACACACACACCAACTCTGTGCAAGGGAGGTATCTGATATCATCTTGTGTATGTAGTCCTCACCAGGTGGCAAGAGAGCACAAGAGGTCAACCACAGCTCACTTCTATAGCAACCAAGGCAGGCAGGCACTGACTGGAAGTTCCCAGCAGGCTTTGCAGGCAGGTACCATCTCTGAATGGCCCACCGTGGCTGCCTCCCTCCATCTCTTTCTGAGGCCAGGCTCCTCTGGTCCTGAACTGCTAGGCAGGTCCGTGGTTTAGGCATCTGGCTGTGGAGGCAGAGAGTTCAATTCCCCACAGGGCCTCCTTGAGAGGGGAGGGACTGGATAACCCATAGGGTCCCTCCCAGCTATGCAATGGTGATGACTAGAGATGGGCACGAATCAAAAAAATGGCATTTCGTTTGTCATTTGTCGTTTGGAGGGTCCGTTTCAGTTCGTTTCCGTTTTTCATGAATTTTTGCAAAAAAAATTGTTTTCATTTTCATTCATTCCGTTACCATTTCGTTACCATTTATTTCATTTTTTGTGATTTTTTTTTAGGTTTTTAAGCAATTCACTCATATTGCAGTAACGGAAACGAAACGCACAACAAAATTTCCGGTGTTTCTGTTCGTTTCGT
Source organism: Phrynocephalus versicolor (assembly GCA_023846285.1). Lineage (NCBI taxonomy): Eukaryota > Metazoa > Chordata > Lepidosauria > Squamata > Agamidae > Phrynocephalus > Phrynocephalus versicolor. The sequence continues at coordinate 2,611,056 of JAHTLZ010000204.1, read as the reverse complement.
TTCATTTTGGGGACAAAATTAGTTTGTCGTTTCGTTACGTAACAAAACGGAAAAACGAAAACAGAAACAAAAAATTGTTCATTTCGTGCCCATCTCTAGTGATGACAATGTGCCTTTCCATTCTTGCTGATGTTACACGGGATCTTGGGCTCACTTGGTAACACCTACTAATAAAGCAAAAGCAAAGCAAAGCAAAGTGTTCTGCTTATATACCGCCCCATACCACTTCAAGTAGTCTCTGAGCGGTTTACAGTTTTTAATTACAGTAATGCAGGCTACACATTGCACCCCCACCCCACCCCTCAGCAAGCTGGGTACTCATTTGACCGACCTCGGAAGGATGGAAGGCTGAATCCACCATGAGCCGGCTACCTGGGTTTGAACCCCAGGTCGTGAGCAAAGTTTTACCTGTACAGTTACAGGTGTTTAACTAATGCGCCACGGGGCTCTTAAGGAACCTAATCCGGACAACCACTCAAACACCATGCCATCGACAATGTGTGCTCTATTTAAACAAATCAAGGAACAAAAGACAAAAACCGATGTGAACAGAAATCACCACTAATGGTTCAGAGTTCATAACAGGGCAAAACACAGAGATTACACCATTATGTACTTAAAATGCCCTATTATAATCGTGTGGCATTTGATTTAAGAGTGTCTCAGACCTAGAAAACTATATCAAAGGGCTTTGACAGGGAATGGCAAGTCAAATAGAGCCTTCCAGTCATGTTTCAGTGAAAAAGCACAGCTACATCAGACCGGGGGGGGGGGGGGCAGGGAGGAGGTAAGTCCCAATTTGTTACCATTATTAAAGCAACCCATGAATTAAATATCCCATTCAATCAAATGCAGTTTTCCACTTTTTGCTGCTCACCACTTGTAGAGATGATCTCCAAGGAAAAAGAGAAATGGACGCAGAGCCTTGTGCTACCTTAAGGCTAGCAAATTTGTACTTCATGGGCGGCAGCCTTTTGACAACAGGCATTTATACACATGCAAAGAACAGAATTGACAGTCTGAAGATATTTGCTTTGGCAAGTCAAATACCCAGGTTACAAATGCCCCAGGTTACATAATGTTTGCGTTACAAATGAAACTCCCTTACGCTTCAAAGCAAAGCAAAGCAAAGTGTTCTGCTTATATACCGCCCCATACAACTTTAAGTAGTCTCTGGGCGGTTTACAATTTTAATTACAGTGTGCAGGCTACACAAAACAAAATGCTTCCTTGCTCCCTTTCAAGATAACTGACTATAGTAACTAAAACTGGCTATCACCATGTAGCAGAAGACTCAGATAACTCTTAGGTAGGGAGCTGAGCTTCCTCATTTCTACACCTTTAACTGGGCGTTTTGCATTGCATTGCATTGCATTGCATTGTCAAGAGGGGTTGAGCTGAGCTTCATCGTTCCCAAGCCTTTTACTGGACATTCTACATTGCAATGCATTGCATTGTGGAGGGGTATGAGCTGAGCTTCATCGTTCCCATGCCTTCATGCCTTTTACTGGACATTCTACATTGCAATGCATTGCATTGTGGAGGGGTATGAGCTGAGCTTCATCGTTCCCATGCCTTTTACTGGGCATTCTGTATTGCATTGCATTGCAATGCCCGGGGGGGGGGGGCTGAGCTGAGCTACATTGTTCCCATGCCTTTTACTGGATATTCTGCATTGCATTGTATTGCACTGTGGAGGGGATGAGCTGAGCTTCATAACCTCCATGCCTTTTACTGGACGTTCTATATTGCATTACATTGTATTTTGGAGGGGGGTGAGCTGAGCTACATCGCTCCAATGCTTTTTACTGGCCATTCTGCATTGCATTACATTGTATGGGGTGGTGGTGAGCTGAGCTTTGTTTCCATGACTTTTACCGGGCGTTCTGCATTGTATTACACTGCTTTGCATTGTGGAGGGGGTGAGCTGAGTTTCATCATTTCCATGTCTTTTACTGGGCATTTTGCATTGCACTGCATTGTATTGGGGGTGGGGGTGAGCTTCGTTGTTTCCATGCCTGTGTGTTCTGCATTTTGTGTGTTGGGTCTCTGTGTGTGTGTTTCTGCTGTTCATGCCTTTAAAGTGCACTTTATAAAGAGTTTTGAGCACATAAAAGACTTTTTTCTGACTTTTTTTCTGACCTACAGAACAGATTAATCAGTTTTCAATGCATTCCTATGGGAAGCCGTGCTTTGGTTTACAATTTTTTCATAATACAAAATGTCCCAGATAACACATTAATTACTGAAATTGTATATTTTATACAGTTTCTAGACTTTAATGATAAAGACATGGCACAGTGGTTAAACTATGGCACTGCTTTCAAGCCTCTGCTCACAACCTGAGCTCAATCCCAATGGGCTCAGGTAGACGGCTCAAGGTTGACTCAACCTTCCATTCCTCCAAAGCCAGTTAAGTGATTACGCAGCTCTTCGGGGAGCAATGTGTTAATTGCATAATTATATTATAAACTCCCCAGAGAGCACTGTAGCACATAAATATAGATATGAATAAAATAAAAAAGAGCAAAACAACGTGTGCTGCTTATATACCATCCAATAGCATCTGAAGCACTCTCTAGGTGCCGTACAATTTAATTATGGAGATTACAGTAGGACCCTGGTACCCACTGGGGATTGGTTCCAGGCTTTCCCGTGGATAATGAAAACCGTGGATAAGAGATAACACCTGCCCACCCACCCCCAAACTGCTGTTTCCTGACAGTAGCTTGCTTTATGACTGCTGTTTTGAGACAGTAGCTTGCTTTACAGATACTATTTGTGACAGCAGCTTGGTTTATAGCTGCTGTTTCTCACAACAGCTTGTTTTGTGGCTGCTGAGTTATTTATTTTTTTCTTCTGCCAACCGTGGATAACTGAATCAGTGGATACGTGGGCCCTACTGTATAAATTGATGGGGACTAAATACACTCACCTCAGAAGCAAGCAGGAGAACCTGAATGCCCAGGTCATTTTATGATGCCACAAGCTAATGGAACATTTTAAAATATGCTCCGCTTGCCTTTTTCTATCTAAAATGGCATAGCCCCTGCTAATACCTCTGAAATCCAAATGGCAAAAACAACACAGGCATAAGCGAATCAGCATAGTTTTCAGAGGTGGATCGCTGTTGTCTACAAAATCGGTGCTTGCATTTCTGGTCATGGGTCAAGCCCCAGGACTGGCGTGTGGCCCTGCACACCAACATGAGCTTCTGAACCAGTGGCCATTTGCTGACAGTTTTAGAGTGGTAAGAATAAAAGTAATACAATTCTGGCCACCAGGTATCTGAAACATATGTGTGTCTCACTTAAGGCGACATTATTTTCTGATCGAAACATGGAGCTTTGCAAACTTTGCAAATGTCAGAATTCTTAATGCTTTAAATATGAGATATATTATTCATCCCCAGACCAAGCAATGCACAGACGGAAGGCCAAAGAACAAAACAATGAGAAGAACCTTGCTACTCAGAACTGAATCCCCAGCAGACACCATGATATTTCTGGTAAATCCCCTAAAAAACCCAGCCCCTTACTTGAATTTGGCCACCTGATGTGATTGTGGGTAGAGGTGGACACGAACCAGAAAACCCATGGTTTGGGTTTGTCTGGTTCGGGCCCACCCTTGGTTTGGTTCGGGTTCATACAAATATTTTTAAAAATTCGTACAAACCTGAACCGATCTGAAACGGTTCGGGTTCTTATCGCAGCCAGCGGCTCGCGCTATCCTCACTGCGGGGAAGACCCCTTTAAAGAGACCCATGTTCCCGCCTCCGCAGCGCGCTGCCACTGTCATCAGCCACGTAACAAAACAAAATGAAACGAACCAATATTTTTCAGTTCAGTTCATTCTGAAATCATTCTGGGGTTCGTTATTCGTTTCGTTACCTAACGAAACGAATAACGAATAACCAAAAAAAACTAAAAGTTCATTTTGTGCCAATCTCTAGTTGTGGGTATTGTTCTCCTCTCTCTGGAACATGGGAAAATCCCTTCCCATGCCTTTGAAATGCAACACTGTTTTCTCGATCCTCCCACTTTGAAACGGTAGCTATAATTAAAGGAAACAACTATATAACATGCCCCGCCGGATGAAATCAAAGGTCATCTGAACCCATCAAGATACCTCGAGAAAGGTCATGCATAGCCAACGTGATCAAGAGGCATTCTGTAGATCAGGAAAGAAGTTCAAGCAGTCATTATGATTACCCGTCAGGAATGGACCTCCTTTCTTCCCCATGATTCACAATCCATTTTACCGTAATAATGGTATTCATATCCCTGGGGATATGAATATGAATGTGATGCTGGAAACGTATTCCATCCCCGAAGAACCAGCTGCTCCACTCACTGTTCGCTGTGCATTTATTACAAATACAAATTGCCCATACAGTACAACCCCTGTATCCACTGATTCAATATCCACTGATTCAGTTACCCACGGTTGGCTGGGGGGGGGAGAGCGGGGGAATTAAATAAATAATTCAGCAACTGCAAAGCAAGCTACTGTCACAAATAGCAGTTGTAAAGCAAGCTACTCTCATAAAACAGCATCCATAAAGCAAGCTGTCACAAACAGCAGCTGTAAACCAAGCTACTGTCACAAATCAGAAGCTTGGGGGCTTTTGGTGTTCTCTCTTACCCACAGTTTTCATTATCCACGGGAAGGCCTGGAACCAATCCCGAGCGGATACCCCAGGTCCTACTGTATCTAGTTTTTATTCTGCTTATGCTTGTTGTTTGTTTGTTTTAAACTGCCCAGAAAGCAGCTGTGCACTAATGAGGAATTATGTAAACGTTAGAAATAAATAAATAATAAATAACATTATTTTAGTTTGAAAACTGCTGCTGGGAGTCAGTGGACTTGGTATGAAAATGCTCATTCAGAAAAAAAGATAACAAATAGAACGAACCCATAATTATTTTATCTATTACTTTCATTTAGACCCTACATTTTTTCTCCTCAAGGAAAGGACTGAAAGCTCTTCAAAATGACTAAAAGACACCCAGAAAAGCACAAAAATATTCAGATGTAATTAAATGCATTAAAACATCAAGGCATAATTGGATTAAAAGCCTGGAAAAGTGCAACTTTTTTTAAAAAAGTGCAGTCAATTGCAGAAAGTTCACCTCTTTGCCTCCCCCCCCCAAAAAAAAAAAAGAACGGGGTGTGTGGTAAATTGGAAATATGTTCTGCAGGTCAGAAAGCAGACAGCAAGAAATCAAAACCAAAAAAATGCCCAAGCATCCAGAACAGTGGTTCTCAAACTTGTGGGTCCCCAGATGTTCCTGGACTGCAACTCCCAGAAGCTTCCACCACTCGCTCTGCTGGAAGGAGTTTCTGGGAGTTGCAATCCAGGAACATCTGGGGACCCACAGGTTGAGAACCACTGATCCAGAATGT
>JAHTLZ010000204.1:2585132-2596805 GCA_023846285.1 Phrynocephalus versicolor | reverse complement strand
TTATTATTATTATTATTATTATTATTATTATTATTATTATTATTATTTAACCACACAGCTATCTACGCTGGATTTTATATTACCAATCACTAGTCGAACGCTTCCCAAGTGTTTAGGACTACGTGATGTATCGGCGAATTATGCGAGCAGATCCCAGTAAGGTGGCTTTCTGCATCTGACTGATGGTGACTTTGTCAACACCAATTTCTTCTAAATACTTGCTTAGCTCTTTAGGCACCGCACCCAGCGTGCAGATTACCACTGGGTCCACCTGTACCGGTTTATGCCAGAGTCTCTGAAGTTCAATTTTCAGATCCTGATATCGGGTAATTTTTTCAAGTTGTTTCTCGGTGACTCTACTATCACCATGTATAGCAACATCAATGATCCACACTTTTTTGTTCTCCACAATCACAATATCTGGGGTATTGTGCTCAAAAACCCTGTCTGTGTGTATTCAGAAGTTCCAAAGTAATTTTGCATGCTCATTTTCAATCACTTTTTCAGGTTTATGATCTCACCAGTTCTTTGCTATGGGCAGATGATAGTTGTGACACAAATTCCAGTGGATTTTTATTAGGTATCATCAGTTTGAAGCCTATAAATATCTGGGCATGCTGCAATTAGATAATATCAAGCATGGGCAAGTGAAAAATGTGGTCAGTAAAGAATATATCCAAAGGGTTAGAAAAGTATTAAAAAGTATGCTGAACGGTGGTAACACCATCAATGCCATTAACAGCCAGGCTATACTGGACATTAGGTCTACCACTGGCATTATAAACTGGACTCTGATGGAGCTAGATAATCTGGATAGGAAAACAAGAAAACTTATGACCATTAACTATGCATTACATCCACACAGTGATGTTGACAGGTGGTAGAGGTCTTTTGCAAGTGAAGTAGACACAACACACACACACATATAATAGATACAAGTTTTAACCAAAACCCAAAGTATCTGTTAAATATTGGCACAATATGTATGATGTTCCTAATACTGCCATTTTTGTAGTGTTATTTCTGAGATAGGCAACTGTTTGTAATATTGTGTGAAGTTTCTTGATATTGCTCCCAAAGCCCCAATGACTGTATTGACTATAAGGACCACCAAAGTCTGTTTCATTGACAACCGACAAGGGAGATGTTTCAATGGCCAGATCTTGGTGGGTTTTCCCCCCCAGTTCTTTAGCTTGATTCCCTTTGTAGGTTCCCTTGGTTCTCTCTTCTCCCTCTCACAAAATACCAGACCTAGGGGACATATACTCAAATTGAAGGCTGGGGGAGTGAAAACAGACAGAATAATACTTTTTTACCCAGCATGTTGCAAGTCTGTGGAACTCCCTGCCACAGGATGTGGTGATGGCATCTGGTCTGGATGCCTTCAAAAGGGGATTGGACAGATTCCTGGAGGAAAACTCCATCACAGGTTACAAACCATGATGGAGATGTGTGATCTCCAGGCTTAAAACAGGGGTCCTTCAAGGACCAGATGTAGGGGAGTGGTATCAGGAGACAGATATCTAGTTTTGTGTGCTCCCTGACGCATCTGGTAGGGGCACTGTGAGATCCAGGAAGCTGGACTAGATGGGCCCTTGGCCTGATCCAGCATGGCTCTTCTTATGTTCTTATGTTCTTCGCTTCAACTCTGTCATCTTCTGGAATAGCCATTGCAATGTCAATTATCCAAACACTTTTCTCTTCTTTCTTCTTCCACCTCTACCACTACTACTACTACAACTAAAGTGCTAGGGCTCTTACTGGGACTGGACCCAATACACACTCATAGAATCAGAATCACGGAATCATAAATTTGGAAAAGACCTCGAGGGCCATCCATTCCAACCCCCTGCCATCCAGGAACCACCATCAAAGTTCTCCCGACAGAGGGCCATCCAGCCTCTGCTTAAAAACCTCCAAAGAAGGAGACTCAACCACCTTCTGTGGCAATATATTGCAGTTCCAAACATCTCTGTTAGAGAGGTCTTCCTAATGTTCAAATGGAATCTCCTTTTTTCCTGTAGTTTGAAACCATTGCCCCAAGTCCTAGTCTCTAAAGACATGGAAAACAAACCTGTCCCCTCTTTGATATGGCATCTTTTCAAATATTTTAACATGGCTATCTATCTATCTATCTATCTATCTATCTATCTATCTATCTATCTATCTATCTATCTATCTATCTATCTATCTATCTATCTATCTATCTATCTATCTATCTATCTATCTATTTTTATACCGCCTGTCTTCCCGAAGGAACTCTGGGCAGTGAACAAAAAGGGCAAAACAGACCCAAAAGAAAATAATAGAACAATCAAGGCGAAAATTAAAAATTGTATAAAAGAAAAATAAATAAATAAATATAACATATAATAATATGTCTCAACCTCCTTTCCACCTCCCGAAGACGCTCCTCCTAAGATATTTCTTCCAGACTTTCAACCATCCTGGTTGCCCTTCTCTGGACCCGTTGAAGGTTGTCAATATGCTTTTTAAACTGAGGCGCACAGAAATGGACATAGTACTCCAGGTGGGATCTGACCAGAGCAGAATAGAGTATACTATCACTTTTCTTGATCTAGACACGATGCTTCTGTTGATGCAACCACGAATCACACTGGTTTTCTTGGCTGCCACATCACACTGCTGACTCATGTTCAGTTTGTCCACCCAGACACTAGCTTTAATTTCTCGGGAAAGTCTAAGTTCATTCTGTGCTTTAGCTTTTTCCTCCGCCCCCTTGCATATATTAGCTATTTGCTTATATTCCTCTTTGGTGCCTCTATGTTTTATCTTCCTTTGTCCCTACTGCCTTCTACTTATCCTAAAAGGATAAACAATTCCAGCAAATGTTATCTTCTTGTGATATATAAAGAGTATAACAGCCTCAATGGTGTCATTTTTGCATCTAGATTGAGTTCAGGCTTGATCTGACCTGGGACCCACTTGTTTGCCTTTCTTGTAGTAGGTGGTATCCATAAAGCACTTGCCGCAAATCACATTTTGAAGGAATTGGGGGTTTCCCCTAGATCAATAATATAGAGATCTGCATAAAGATATTAGATAAACATACTTGCTCTAAGAAACTCAATGGAAAAACAAACATAATATTTAAATTGAAGCTTTCTTGCTGCTGAGATGAGGTGAAGGATCAAACTAATGCTTGCGTCTAGCTCATTTATTTGTGAAAAGCTGATTCCAGAAAGTGCATTCCTGTCACTTGCTCTGAGTCGAATGCTGTCAACTGGGTACCTTGCATGCAACTACCAACTCGAGGCACAAAAAACATATGGGTAAGATCACGCCCATCACACGTGTGACGTGGAACAGACAGGTAATTTACATTTTATATGATGCTCCTGCAGGAAACCCAGAGATGTTATTTTGAAGGCTGTGATTTTGGTACATTAGATTAATTTAGCAAGATGCACAGCAGAAATCTTTTGCAGGCAAGACAGAATGGCTACTCCCTGGGCACCAGCAAGAGAAATATATACAACCTGGGTCCAAGCTACCTCAAAGATTGAATCTCACAATATGAACCAGCTTGGGTGCTCAAGTCATCGGGAGAGGACTTTCTCTCCATCCCGCCACCATCACAGGTATTTCTCGTGGGAACTCATAAAAGGACCTTCTCAGCTGCTGTGCCCAGACTCTGGAACTCCCTCTCACTGGAAGTGAGGATTGCCTTATTTCTGATGTCTTTCCAGAAACAGGCAAAGACCTTTCTCTTCAGGCATGTTTCCTTTTAATGCTGTAAGATGCTCCTCAATTCCCTGTTCTCAACCTTGAATATGCCTTAAATGTTCTGGGCTGTATATCATCCCTGATTATTGTAAGCCACCTTGGGTGCTTTTCCAAGGAGAAAGACAGGGTAAAAAAATAATCTAAAATGAAATAAATAAATAAAATGACCAAAGCAGGACAAGGCCCACCACTTATGAGAGTTGCTTGCTGCCAAGCATTATGCATGAAGGCATAAAAAAACACAGAGCTAGACTAATAAGAGGGACTGGTTGTACAGAGAGAAGGCCCAGGGAGCAACATGACAACTAGGGTTATTGCACTCAAAAGTAAATACCTGCTTGACTTCTTAAAAGTAGACGAGCCACGAAGCAGTGGCTGGAATCAGAACCATTAAGCTCCCATCACTACCTCCACCACACTTACAACTTTGTGGGTCTCCCCCAGGCATGTCCAAACTTCAGCCCTCCAGATGTTTTGGACCACAATTTCCACAGTCCTTTGCCATTGGATATATAGGTTTGGCATCTGGCCTAGATGCCTTCAAAAGGGGATTAGACAGATTCCTGGAGGAAAAGTCCATCACAGGTTACAAACCATGAAGGAGATGTGTAATCTTCAGGCTTAAAACCGGGGTACTTCAAGGACCAGATGCAGGGGAGTGGTATCAGGAGACAGAGATCTAGACTCGTGCACTCACAGACACATTTGGTGGGGCCACTGTGAGATACAGGAAGCTGAACTAGATGGACCTTTGGCCCGATCCAGCATGGCTCTTCTTATGTTCTTATGTAATTCTGGAAGTTGTGGTCCACAACATCAGGAGGGCCGAAGTTTGGACATGCCTGGGTAGACTTGCCAAGAGGCTAGAGAGATGGTTGTGGATCTTCCAAAGATCCTTGTTCGGTGCCTTAAAAAGGCTTGACTTGCATATCATGCCATAGAATCAAAAAAAAAACAAATGCAAGACGGCTATATGGCTCAGTGGAGAAATCCAGATCAAAGCATATCCGACAAATGGATGTCCAATTTTCTCTTAATGCCTCCAGCACTGGAACACTCCCCACCTCTCAAGACCATGGGTACCATTTTCCAACTGCTCTAACAGTTAAGACATTTTTCCTGGCATTGGACAACCATTTGTTAGATCTACTTTGACTTGGATCCCTGGAGTGAGCAGGAGTTGGACTTGATAGGTTTATAGGCCCCTTCCAAATTCATTATTCTATGATTCTCTGACTCTTCTCCAACCAGGAGTACAACATATAGTACTTTAATAAGGCAATCGCAAAAGGCTCCAATGATTAGAGGGCACATACCTCATTAGAACTTGCCACCACATCACAAAACCAACCCACGCTAAATCCAAATGAGAAACACTTTTCTGCCAATTGCAACTTAGGTGTTCATCAAATGGGGTGGTAGCTACTTAATGCCACAGCTGGGACAGACCAAGTGAGCAGAATCTCCAGCTGTTCTGAAAGACTGAAAGGAAATTCAGCTGGAGGACAGAGGATACCCGGAGACAATGTCCAAAAGACATTGGAGAAAAACCAATGTCACTAACTGGATTTAAGTTGCTTCAGGGTATCATTCTGGAGAAATTGGAAATCTTCCTTGAATATGGTGCTAGACCTTCTTTCAATGAGGCTTCCTCATTGTTATGCCTTTACTTTCTCTTTTTAAAGACTGTGTAGGCTGATCCCATGAGTCACCCTTCCACAGACTGCTGTCAAGGAAAATGAGAGCAGCAGAAACACCTGTTTCCCCACCTTCATGGTTGTTTCTAAATAGGCCTCATTACAGTTAAAATGGCAAGCCTACTTCTCAACTTTCGGATACCACTCAAGGCTATAGGTGTGGGGCAACAGGTCTGAAGCTCCTTCCTGGCCACAAAATGCTCCCTCCCCACCCCACAAACACAGAAAGCCATCTCAGAGAAAAACAGGGCCAGCCCTTCTGTAAAACAATTTGAAACAATGCCCTCAGGTAGTAGATTCTTCGGGAGGCAAAAGTGATGGTCTCCCAACTTTTCTATTCCTGGTTTTTATTGGAACGGTTGCAGAAGCTACCTCAGGATATCAAACCCCTCCCATTAAGTTCAATGCCTTGAAGAACTTCTTTAAAGTTTGGACTAAAACACACACACCTCCAACGTCAGAATCTCCATCCTTCAACTGCAGTGCCTCATCCCCAGCTGAGATACCCCAGCTAACAGCTGTGCTGAAGGTAAACCCAAATGCTTTTCTAATCAGAGCCTATATATAGATATAGATATAGATATAGATATATAGATATAGATATATGCACACAAACACACACATATACAGAGAGAGAGAGAGAGAGAGAGAGAGAGTAGGAACCCAGTATCTGTTGGGGATTGGTTTCAAGCCTTCCCATGGATAATGAAAACCGTGGATAAGAGAGAATGCCAAAATCTCCCCAAAACTGCTGTTTTGTGATAGTAACTTGCTTTACAACAGTAGCTTGCTTTACAGCTCCTCTTTGTGACGATAGCTTGCTTTGCGGCTGCTGATTTATTTATTTAGTTTTCCTATGCCAACCATAGATAACTGAATCAGTAGATAATGAATCAGTGGATACAGGGGGTCCTACTGTATATATAAAATGAGGAAGGGCCAGCAGGGACTAGGCACTCCATTTCCAAAGATGTTATGCATCCACTTCCAGTTTTAAGGATGAAATTTGAAGTGCAAGCCCATTTCAGGAAGACAGTTCAGCCCTCTGGACAGCTCTTACCAAGCTAAGTTTAAACCAGGGCTGTTCAATTTTGAACAGGCCAAGGTCTTTTTCCAGCCCAAAGTGCCTGAGGGCTACTACACTAAAACCTCTACTTAATAATTTTATCCGTTCTGAGGACATGCTCATAAGTAAAAACTTTTGTAAGTGAGGCAGCGGTTTCCCATAGGAATACATTGAAAACCAAATAATCTGTTCTGGGGGGACAGATTTCAATGCGCCATGGCCCTTGAACTGCCCTGCTCGGGCGCGGGGGCCGTGGGCGGACGGCGACGGGCGGCTGGCAGGCGGTGGGGCGGCGGGCGGCGGTGGCCAGCAGGGGGGCGGCAGGGGGACGGCAGGCTAGCCAGCGCCCTCTCTCCATTTTGGCGCCCTAGGCAACTGCCTAGTTCACCTTAATGGACACGCCGGGCCTGACAAAGGCTATGAATGTCCTCAGGTTTCTTTTCAAACCATGAAGCCCTCTCCCCTCCTCCCTGCCCAGAGGGCCCCAGAAACTCCACACGATCCTTGGAGGCAGAAAACTCAGCATTCTGACCTCGGCCAAACTTCCCGGGAACAGCAGGCCGCTCGGCCCTTGCAAGAGCCCTTCGGAGGCGCCACTGCTGCCGTTCCTCTCTTGGTTGCTCTGGGTTTAAGTTTCCTCCGCAAGAGTCATGGGAGAGGCAAAGTGCATGGTGTCTGCACACGAGTGTGTGCGTGAGCATTATGCCTCTTTCCTCCCATCCCGGGAGATGGGAGGAAACTTGACAGATATGTCCAAGAGTCAACCACGGGAGAAGTTTGGGAGCTCCAGGTAGACCGTGGGCTGTTCAAAGTTGGACAGCCCTGCTGTATGTGGTACAGCATGTTCATGATGCTGCTGCTGTTAATGATGGGTTGGGATGATGATGGTGATGATGAATATTGGCTGGTGGTGCTGTTGAATGAAGGAATGGTGGCTGATGTGCTCAGAGTGTGAAAGGTGCTGCAAATGAACTGTGAATTCTATAAACAGACAGCACAAAACCCCACAACTAGTCTGTCTTGATTTTTCTCTAACCCGGGCATAGCTGCTTATTCTGCGGCAGATGCTCCGAGCTCCTTGACGCTACCCACCCACCCCTCAGTGGCTAGATGCAGCCCTGCAAAGCTCACACCCATGTCATGAAGTCAGACGGTCTCTCCTCTTTATATTTCCAGGAGCTGGTTACTCCGGACAATGGTGGTTCTGCAAACAGGTAATCTAAACGAGAGTTGGCCTTTCATGTTTTTAGATGAGCAGGTCATCAAGGGAAAAACTGAGCTTGTTGATGGCTGGGTTCACCCCCAGACAGATTCTTGCAGAAGGGTGACTTGGCAAAAGGGGTGGGGTGGGGGGACGGACACATAGCACAGGGAATCAATTTTATAAGATACTTGAAGTGAAAACTTATTTTACAGCACCCGAAGAATCAGTCCTGCATTCCACCGGTAATAGACAAGATGGAAGGGGGCAGAAGCATGAACTGCCCAGGTGTACTGAAGCAAGCCAACTGCAGTTCAAGTTATAGATCCAAGTCTTACTCAGAAAAAGAAAGGTGCAGCCTGGTCATTTGGGCACGAATGATCCCAGACGAAGTGTCTTGAGCATGGGTAGAAGCCTCTGCAGAAAAGCCAGAAAAATGCTATGGAATTAGCGGAAAACCTGGGCCCTCCCAGCCAATGTACAGTATATGAGCCTTTCCATTAATATTACCAAATGTTCCAGACAGATCTTGTCCTCTTCCGGGCTATGCCATAAGTTGGCCCAAATGCTCAGCTCTCCTTTGGAAAAAGAAAAACTGCTTATTTACAGCATTAACGATAAAAATAAGCCCGTTCCAACAATTCAGTTCTGAATAATAATCACCCTTTCCAGAGTTTTCCAGGTAGAGAAGATGCCGAAGTGGTCTACCGTTCCTTTCCTTTCGGAACACCCTAGGAATGAGCAGCTGAAGCCGTACAGGCTGAAAAGCCAGGGGGAAGAGATTTCTGGTGATCGCACCATCCTGACTCCTCACAAGACCCTAAGGTTTTGACCCCACACATCAAAGCTGACCCTGCAAGTGATCTTGGGATTAAAGATTCATGCTTTCCTTGACTTAAAGAACTCACTGATCTTGGAAAGAGGGAAAGAATCTCAGAGAGTTTGTGGGCGGTCCCAGAAAACTTCTTTTTTTCCTGCCACCAAAGTGCAGAAATCTGGGCCGTTCGACTTTTGAACATACAAGGGAACCAGAGCAGTTTCATCTTCAGTGGTGACGGGTCCAAACAATGCCCACCTGGGGCTTGAAGGGGAAGAACACAGGGGGCAAATCGAGAAAAGGAGGAAAGCAGGGCAGAGAGAGGATCTTACAGAGACCGGAGATGAAAAGAAAAAGTATGCATGTTTGAGCTGCAACTTGGGGGTGATCTATAAACATAAGCCTTGGGCGTCAGCCTGATGAGCTGTGCAGGCTGCATTCTTTTGGGCAGGAGGCCTGGAAAGGTTTGCATAGGAAAGTTAAAGGGAGGTTTGGCCCACATCCCCTGGATCTCTTGCACTTTCTCTCTTGCATCTTGTATTTCAGGACATTTCACCGATGCCCGGAACTGCCCAAAAGGCAAAACAGCAGGTCCGAATTCACATCAAGCCTGTGCTACCTCTGGAGGCAACAAGGTTGAATCCGAGGCGGTCCTACTTCTCAGGAGAAGGCAGAATTCTCCAGAAGGGGCAAGAAGGGCAGGAAAAGTGGGAGCCAGCAGGACAAGAAGACCACCAGACATGAGATACATTGACAGGGAAGCCACAAGCTTGAGTTTGCGGGAGCTGAGCAAGGTTCTTGAGGACATGAGATTTTGGAGAGTGCTCACCCAGAAGGTCACTGTAAGTGACCTTCAATATCCCACCTCCACCAAGAATCCTATTAAGTCAGAAGTGGCTTGACTTCAAAGAGCAAAGGAGAGAGAGACATTTTGTTGCCTGAGGTAAAGGCCAGGATGGTGTTCCTTCATTCCACCTACCAAATCACATGGGAAGTTGACCTTTCCCATCAAAAGGAATCACATCACACCGAGTCTACCTAACCTGCATTGGTTGCCAGTTGTTGCCCGAGCCCAATTCAAAGTGCTTGTTTTGGCATATAAAGCCCTAAATGGCTTAGCACCTAGATATCTGAAGGACTGTCTCCTTCCATATGAACCTACCCGGCAATTAAGATTGAGCCAGGGAGCCCTCCTGAAAGGGACGGCTTGTAGGTCTAGGGCCTTTTTGGCAGCTGCCCCCAGGTTGTGGAATGCCCTTCCAAGTGACATTCGCCTGGTGCCAACACTGATGACATTTCGGCGCCAGGTAAAAACCTTCCTGTTTCTGAACTTTTTTTAATTGACATAACATAGATTGTGGGTCCTGGTGGCAATTTTAGTGTTTTGTGCTTAAATGTTTTTTTTGTTTGTTTGTTTTAATTGTTCATTACGTTTTTAACATTTTAACTGTTTTAAATGTTCATTTTAATTGTAGGCCGCCCAGAGACCTTTGGGTAGTGGGTGGCATATAAGTTGTATAAATAAATAAATAAATAAATAAATAAATAAATAAATAAATAAATAAATAAATAAATAAATAAAATAAAATAAAATAAAATAAAATAAAATAAAATAAAAGCTAAATATGTCATGCCCAGCTCAGAAAGGATCAATGAGGTTCTACAAAGAAAAGGGCTCCTTGGAAGAAGAAGCCCATTCCCTGCCTGGGATCTGTCTGGAGTGCTGAAAAGGGTCCCACTGGCTTCCCTTTTTCAGGAATCCTAATTCAGTTGAGTATGCCTCGATGCCCTGAGCACATCCGCTCTCGCCTGATTTCAGAAGCTAAGCAGGGTGAGGCCTGGTTAGTACTTGGATGGGAGACCACCAGGGAAGACCAGGTGCTGTAGGCACCTGGAGTAGGAACTGGCAAGCCACTCCAGTGTTTCTGCCAAGAAAACTCCATGGACATGGGGCCACGAAGAGTTTGTCACGACTGTAACGACACAACACACACACACAATTGAGTTGAAGCTTGAGAGATTGGGGAACATGCCTATAGAGTGAAAGTATGTGAGTCTGCATCCTGATTGTGCCTCCTGCGATAGAGACCTGAACAGAGCATCCAAAAAGAAGCCAGTGTGGCCGATGGGAGTTATGGGCTCAGCTACCTGTTACAATCTTGGAAAAGATACCGAGTGCTCTAGGACATGGATGAATCAGCATCAATGGAGCTCTGCCCTGGATGCCTTCAAAAAGGGATTGGACAGATTCCTGGAGGAAAAGTCCATCACAGGTGACAAACCATGACGGAGATGTGTCATCTCCAGGCTTAAATCCAGGGTCCTTCAAGGGCCAGATGCCAGGCAGTGGTATCAGGAGACAGATATCTAGTCTTGTGCGCTCCCAAACGCATCTGGTGGGGCCACTGTGATACAGGAAGCTGGACTAGATGGGCCTTTGGCCTGATCCAGCATGGCTCTTCTTATGTTCTTATGTTCTTATGTTCTCAGCCGTAAAAGGATTTGCACCTTTCTAGTCCACTCACGAGTTTTGATTTACTAGAATGAGACTGCAGGGAGTAGCATCTTGAGAATATATCGTGGACAAACCAGTTTGTGATGGGTGGAAACTTTACCCTACAGCCCTGGGCTTTGTTCTACAAAGGAAGAACAGGGCCTTGGTCCTGAGGAAGCCCTTAGCTGTTCTTGGAATGAGTGGTGTAATTTCCACTTATTTATTCCTGCAGGTGGAACTGAAAAACTTCCAGAGAGAATCTGGGTATTTTCTCCACTTGTTAAGCAAGACTGGCTGTTTTTGTACACTTTTGACCATTTGCGCATTTTTCTTGTGCAAAAATCATTGGATTTTCTTGTGCAATACCAGTGTGTTCGTGTCTTTAAATCGTTCATTCTACATTTTTAAAAAAACCCAACACATGCCTTGCAGGGTTGTAAGATCCTGATTTGCCAAATGGAAGGATTGTAAGCAAAATCTAAAGGTTTTGCACCAAAAACACACAGGTTGGGGAATTTTCCTTTATTTATTTATTTATTTATTTATTTATTTATTTATTTATTTATTTATTTATTTATTTATTTATTTTTGTATTTTGCTACAGATTATTTTATTTATTTATTTATTTATTTGACTTTTATACCGCCCATC
>JAHTLZ010000204.1:2570353-2584632 GCA_023846285.1 Phrynocephalus versicolor | reverse complement strand
TTTAAGTATTTGGACAAACTAAAGCAAGTTGAGGATTATTGTACAGAAGAGGAGCAGGGTCTAGATCAGTCATGGAGAACCTTTTAGAGACTGAGTGCCCAAACTGCAATTCAACTTATTTTTCGCAAAGTGCCAATATAACAATTTAACCTGATTCCCCAGTTACCTTCGGGGAAGCGAGGATCGAAGAGCAGGTGTTTGAATTTCCTGCGGCAACAGCACCCTCACTGTGGCCGTGGGAAGTTCAAAAACCTGCTCTTTGATCCTCGCTGTCACGAAGATTAGCACTCCATCTGCCTCTCTGCCCTGGGCAGAGGCGAATGGGCTGCTACATCATCAGGAAAGCCAGGGGGAGTGGCAGCAGCTTGTGGGCATCCCAAAAGCCGTGTGGCTGGAGAGTAAACTGGGATATGAACGGGCCCACAAGCCGCTGCCTCCCCTTTGTCTGGCTCTCTGCGTGGAGCACAGTGGCATGCCCCAAGCACTACTGTAAAGAGGGGAACAGACTATTTGGAGCTCCCTAGAAAAATAATGAGAATGGTATCAGCCCTCCTGATGTTTTGGACCACAACTCCCAGAATTCCAAGCCTGTATTGTCAATTTCAAAGGACTGTGGGAGTTGTGGTCCAAAGCATCTGGAGGGCCAAAGTTTGAACACCAATGAACTAGAGCACGTTGAGGATAATCATACAGAAGAGGAGCAAGGTCTAGATCATGCTAGTGTGCAGGGCACATCATCCTGAGCTGAAGTAAGACGAAGCCAGATTTTGGCTGAATATCATGAAAAACTTCTTAACTGTTAGAGCAGCACAGCAATGTAAATGATGACCTTGGGAGGTGATGAGAGCTCCAGTGCCGGAGGTCTCCATTCGGGAGCTGAGTCAAGGCAACTGCACTTCTTTTCTTATGGGACCCAGACTTGTGGCGACCCCTTTCATGGATTTCCAGCTGGAGAACCCTATGAAGTGGTTGACCCTTCCCTTCTTCAAGGGATGCCCTGGGGCTGTGCAGATTGCCCAAGGCCACCCAGGCTGGCTCTTCTGAGATGAACAGTGAAGAATCAAAACTGCTGAGCAATGAAGGGTTGCCTTTTTAAGAATTCCCTTTAAGGGTGTCCCTTTCCCAAATAAAATTCCTTTCACATCTTCCTGATCACCCATGATAGGCCACTCCTCCGCTCCCAGCTGGGTATACTAAATCCCATTATCCTGGAAGGGGTTGGGTGGTGGTGGTGATGGTGACTGTGATGGTGGTGGTACAGTCATTCCCCACCTATTGCAGGGGTTAGGGACTCGACCCAACCTGCAATAATTGAAAATCCACAATATGCGAATCCTGGGTCAGGTTGGGACTAGGCAGGCTCTCTGGGGCTCTTGTACTTAACCCAGGTCTGGTGCTGCCCCAAACGGGCCTGCAAAGTGCTTTCTTGTAATGTGGAGGTCACTTCCGGTTTACCAGAAGTCACTTCCGGTTTGCCAGAAGTCACTTCCGGTTTGCAGGGAAGCACTTTTGGGGCCTCCGACAGGCCTGGGAAGGCCTTTCCTCCTTACCCCAGGGGGACTTTTTTTCATATACTGTGGACCCGCAATATACCAGGACTGAAGTATATGAACCGCGAAAGGGCGGGGGACAGATGTAATGCCTTTTCCCCCAAAGAAGAGGCTATAATCCCTCCCGGTTTCCATTCCATTATCCACCAACGAAAAGACTTCTTTCGCTTGAGAAAAAGGGGAGCAAGGGGATGAGGGAAAATGGAAACAGCTGGTCTTGTTGAGCATTGCAATGCAACACACAACCATACAAACTCTTTTGGGAATTTAAACCTCAAACAGCATAATCAAACGATTTTTTTAAAAAGTAGGCCACAAACTGCATGGAATTAAACAATGCATTGAATCTTTTCTCCTTTCCCCTGTTGCCGTTTGTGAAGATCCATTAAAGTAGATTTTGCACACAGCAAGCATGGATACGCAAACACTTGAAGGAGGTGGAAGCCACTCTGAGCCGCACTTTAAAGATGTCCATGGTGAGAAAAAAACAAACTCCTGAATTAATCTCGGAGAGCGGGAGAGACAGAGAGAGAGGCAGGCTCTCTGAAGTCTAAGCAAACATTTTAGAAAACTGAGCGCTCTCAGGTATTTTTTGTTTGTTTGTTTTAAAATACTGGAGAGAAACCCTAATAGGGGAGCCAATTTGGTGGTACATTTTTGGGGATGGCTTGTGTTGTTGTTGTTGTTGTTGTTGTTGTTGTTGTTGTTGTTGTTGTTGTTGTTGTTGTTGTTGTTAACTCGTGTACTACTCTACGTGACCCCATGGACCAGAGCACACGAGGCCCTTCTATCTTCCACTGCATTCCTGAGTTTGGTCAAATCCATGTTGGTTGCATCAATAGCACCGTCCAATCTTTTCATTCTCTGCCATCCCCTTTTCCATTTGCCTTCGATCTTTCTCAACATCAGGGACTTTTCCAAGGACTCCTCTCACCTCATGAGGTGGCCAAAGTACTGGAGTTTCAGCTTCAAAATCTGTCCTTCTAGTGGACATTCAGGGTTGATTTCTTTCAGGATGGATAGGTTTGATCTCCTTGCATTCCGGGGGACTCTCAAGACTCTCCTCCAGCACCACAGCTCAAAAATGTCGATTCTGCGGCGATCAGACTTCTTTATAGTCCAGCTCTCACTTCCATACACTACTACTGGAAAAACCATAGCTTTGACTGTCCTGACCTTAGTTGGCAAAGTGATGTCTCTGCTCTTTAGGATGCTATCTAGGTTTGCCATTGCTTTCCTCCCAAGAAGCAGGCGTCTTTTTATGTCGTTGCTGCAGTCGCCATCTGCAGTGATCAAGGAACCCAAGAAAATAAACTCTGTCATTGCCTCCATTTCTTTCCCTTCTATTTGCCTGGAGGTGTGAGCGCACTCGCTGCGGGTTGCCACTCCACGAGAGGCCCGGATGATGGTTACTCGGAACCAGGCCTTCTCCGTGGCAGCCCCTTCCTTATGGAACTCCATCCCCAGCGAAGTGTGCTCTGCAGAGTCCCTGCAGGCCTTCCGAAAAGCCCTAAAGACACACTTATTTCGGGAGACCTTTGGCGAGCTTTAATTCCCCCCCCCCCCGCCATCTTCACTGATCTATGATCTTTATTGGTCATGGACCACTGGTGTCCTTTGACACCTAATTGTTAGGATCTACGCCTCTGTTGGCGCTACGGGATGCCTTAGAATTTTAAGTATTATATGTCTGTTATATTGTTGTTATTATTGATTATTTGTTATATTGTATATTATCATTGTTTTGTAGGCGCTTGGTCGCCAGTCTGTAAGCCGCTTAGAGTTCTGCCCAGAAGATAAGCGGGATATAAATACAATGATAAATAAATAAATAAATAAAAAACTCACTAGCTTTTTGACGTTGCGCTTTAGCCCATTCTTTCACTCTCCTCTTTCACCCTCATTAAGAGGCTCTTTAATTCCTTCTCACTTTCTACTATCAGAGTAGTATCATCTGCGTATCTGAGGATAAGAACATAAGAAGAGCCATGCTGGATGAGGCCAAAGGCCCATCTAGTCAAGCTTCCTGTATCTCCCAGAGGCATTTGGTGGGGCCACTGTGAGATACAGGAAGCTGGACTAGATGGGCCTTTGGCCTGATCCAACATGGCTCTTCTTATGTTCTCATGTTCTTATGTTCTTAACCTTCCCTTCCCCCCAAGAAATTATTTTTTTTAATGAAATCACACCATCTTCAAAGCTGGTCCATATGGCATGTCTTCCCTACCCCCTAAAGATGGTTCAGGTGGATGACAGGCTCCCTCATAGGGCAGGAAGTGACAGCTGCCTAGAAAACGGAATGCTTGGCACAACTTCAGGGGACTGACGCAGGTCTGTGGAGCCCCAGGCAATGGGCTAGTACGGAGATGGATACATGAGGCACAGCTGCCTGGAACGTTGTCATCCCATGGCCTTGGGATGCTCCTTGTGCAGAGATACGGTGCCTAGAATTATGTCATCCCCTGAAAACAGTACAGAAGTATCTCCACCAGTTTGGACTCCACCATGTGTTTTACTAGTGAAAAACCATCTTGTGGTGAGAAACTGGGGAAGAAGATAAGGAAGCCACTCAGAAGGCAAGACACTTGAGGGATCTCAATGGGATAAAAAGTCACTGCAGCCTGAGAAAACAAGTATATTCCTCCCCTCTACCTGTTCCCCAAAATTCCAATTCCTGATCTTCATCCTTTCCCAAAGACAGAGGACGTTCCTTCTCCCTAATTCAACGCCCTCTCAACCAATCCTCCCACTGAGATTCTCCAGGGGTCCCCACCCTGGGATCTAAGGAGGAGGTTCTGCTGGACCCACTTACCTGGACCGATGAGGACAAGATCTTCAAACCCATGGTATTCGATTAAGGAGATATAATATTTTAGTTTGAGCTTTATTCGTATTTTACTTTGCTGCACAGTTGGGAACCTTTAGGTATGCTCCTAAAAATCAGGACTGGATGCAGCTCAAGTGACTTGGTGGCCAAGAAAGCCAATGCAATTCTTGGTTGCACCAACAGAAGCATAGTTTCTAGGTCAAGGGAAGTGATAGTCCCACTCTATGCTGCTCTAGTAAAACCCCACCTGGAGTACTGTGTCCAGTTCTGTTAAAAAGGATGTTGACAACCTTGAGCGGATCCAGAGGAGGGCGACCAGGATGGGTGAAGAGATGTCTTATGAGGAACGGCTTAGGGAACTGGGAATGTTTAGCCTTACAAAAAGAAGGTTGAGAGGGGATATGATAGCTATGTTTATGTATTTGAAATAATGTCATATTGAAGAGGGAACAGGTTTGTTTTCCATGGCTTCAGAGGGTAGGATTAGGACTTTTCCTGTAGTTTGAATGGTTTTAAACTACGGGAAAAGAAATTCAATTTAAACATTAGGAAGAACTTCCTGACGGTTAGAGCTGTTCAGCAATGGAATATGGTGCCACAAAGGAGGGTGGTGGAGTCTCCTTGTTTGGAGGATTTTAAGAAGACTGGATGGTCACCTGTCGGAAATACTGTAATGGGGGTTCCTGCATGGCAGGGGGTTGGACTGGATGGTCCTCGAGTTCTCTTCCAACTCTATGATTCTATGATCCTAAGTGATGCTAAGCCCCTTTTCAAAAGGCTGCTCCTTTTGTAGGCCTTGATTTTGCCCACCAGAAGTGTCATTCAAAGAGTTAATTTAGTTTGCCTGGGATTGCATTTAGCTTTAGTGAAAATGGAATCATCCGCTGCTTTGCGAGGGAACAGTCCTGAATGTAACAACTGGTTTGATGTTTGTGAATGTTATCATTTCTCGTGACAGAATGTGGCTGTTGGTGATTGCTACTTGAAAACATTTTCTCCTTTTGGAATTAACAAAAGGCATTTATAAAAATCTCTCTGTTCTTTGTGTTACACTTAAATAAATGTTTCTATTAATTGTAACTGCAAGCAGCCCGGAGTCATTTCTGGCTCTGCACTCCTACCTAGTGGGATAAAAAAGACCTCATTTTCACATATGATGCTAAATGCAAGCCCAGAGGGTTTTTTTAAAAAAAAAAAAATATTTTCACTCTGCATTTATCCTTAAGAATGACCCATGGTGGCTGACATCATTAAAAAACAATATACAAAGCAAGAAGCCGTAATTATACATATAATGAAAAGGATTGAACCATTACTATGCTAAAAGTCAGTCTAGAAAAGCAACACCAAAAAGACAACCAAAGCAACAGGGCACAGCCATCCATTTGAAAATCCTACTCAGACAGGCAGCCTCTGGAGGAAAGCTTGCTTGAAGAGAAAGGGCTTTGCCTGCTTTGAGAAGGACAGGAAAAGATGGGGTCCGGTCGGGCCTCCAGTGGGAGGGAGTTCCACAGTCTGGGAGCAGCCACAGAGAAGGTCCTCTTTCGTGTTCCCACCAAGAGCACCTGTGAAGAAGCGGCGGGAGGGCCAGTGGTGAATTCCGCGTTCACCCCCCGCTCCGGCCAGATAACATAAGAACATAAGAACATCAGAGGAGCCGTGCTGGATCAGGCCAAAGGCCCATCTAGTCCAACTTCCTGTATCTCACAGTGGCCCCACCAAAAGTCTCTGGGAGCGCACGAGAGTAGATATCTGTCTCCTGATACCACTCCCCTGCATCTGGCCCTGGAAGTGCCCTGGTTTTAAGCCTGGAGATTACACATCTCCATCATGGTTTGTAACCTGTGATGGATTTTTCCTCCAGGAATCTGTCCATTCCCCTTTTGAAGGCATCCAGGCCAGATGCCATCATAACTTCCAGTGCCAGGGAGTTCCACAGACTAACAACCCGCTGGGTGAATGTTTGTTTTTCTTTTGTCTGTTCTTATGTTAATACCCACTTCTTGCTGAGACAGACATTGTGGCAGGATGATAAATTGTCCATTCTAATACCATACCAAACTGTGATGAAAGCGCCATGGCCTCAGAGGGAGGTGGCGTGTGCTCCAGCGCTGGAGGCATTCAAGAGAAAATTGGACAACCACCTATCAGATCTACTTTTGATTTTGATCCCTACATTGAGCAGGGGATTGGGCACAATTGTCTTAGAAGCCCCTTCCCTCTCAGGGATTCTATGATTCTATGACACGACAACTCACAGTGATTGGCACAAAGCCAGGAATCACATGGCTTGTAGGCCATACCACTTGCGTGCCTGCCCCCGTATTAATGGCAATGAATGGGAAACTGCATCAGCTGAAGCCTCAGAGAAGCGATGGCTATAGCGGTGGCTGCCAACCTAGGACGACAACTTCGAGAAATTCTTGAGGATGATGGTGGCAGCCGTGGAGGAAGAGGTGGTGGCGGTACCAAGTAGGGAGGTGATGGGGGGCAATTGCAAGCGGTCAGGTGGACACCCCCTTTTCCAAACAAAACAAAGTGCTGAGGGGAAGAACGGTTGGTGCATTGGTGCATTTCGGCAAAAAAAAAAAGAAAAAAAGGATCCACAAACTGGTTTGCAAAATGAACCATGAGCCCGAGCAGTCAGCTGTTGTTTTTTCTGACTGATGGACTTTTCGGGGGGGGGGCACCTCTATGGCAAATGCATCTTTCTAGCATGCTGATTCATTCAAAGAGGGCAAATCTGGATCGCAAATCACTTGAAAGAAGGCATGAACCCAGCCAGAGTCCACGAGGGACGCTCTTATTACCCTACTACGGAAAACAAGCTATTCGAACACGAATTGGAACGTCAGACTCTTATGTGACGAACGTAAGTGACAGAGCTGGACCCGTTGCTATGGTTGTCAACGCGAGTCTTCGTTAGGTGCCTTGAGGAAAAAAAGCTGGCTGGGAAGAGAAAATGAAGTAGGCGGTCTTGGATTCCTTTATTTGTTTTTTATTATTATTATTTCTGATTGACAGCTGAAATCATACGTACGTTTGTCATGATCCTGTTTTAACACCAAGCCTTCAACACCGCATTAGCGGCAGATTTAATTAGTCCAAATACGCAACTCGGAGACATGTCATTTATCCATCAACACCAGGTACAGACTGCCACTGTTCCTTACACAAGCATGGGGCCATATGCGCTGACAGCACGGAGGATGGTGTTTATTTCCAGCTTCTAATACAACTACTTAGGTTCCCCAAGGTGACTCCAGAGCTGCTGCTGTAGCACCCTCACAGGGAGGCAATAATTATGCCAGGGTTTTCATTTGCAGTCAAAAGAAGCGTGAATGATGATCGAACCAGGGAGATCATGCTGGGTCTCAGATCCATCCCCCAGAGGCCCCGAGTTCATTTCCCAGAGCCATCAGCACACGTTTGTGGTTCAGGAACGGGTGCGTCGAAGTGGTTCATTTCGAGAACATCATTTCACGGCAGGAGTTCTCCGAAGGGGTTCCAGACTGAGAGTGAAAGGGTCAAGCATCCTCTCAACATGTTGCAATTCCTCTCCTCCAATCCACCTCCATTACCAAGTAGCAAGGCATCTTAGGAAATACCTGTACATCTTCCGCTGGTGCCTAGGACATATTTTTCACAGCTTCACAATCACATGGAGAAGGGGTCACAGATAGGGAGTTACTCCTCAAGAGCTAACATCTGTCCTCCATCATCCTAGGACAGGCAGTAACGGGCTCACATGACAGGAAGACAGCTATAGGCTGAATATCAGGAAAAACGTCTTCACTCGGGCATATCCAGACTTTGGCCCTCCAGATGTTTTGGACCGCAACTCCCACAGTCCTTTGCCATTGGCAACCTAGGCTTAGAATTCTGGGAGTTGTGGTCCAAAACATCAGGAAGGCCGAAGTTGGACATGCCTGCCTTAACTGTTAGAGCAGTACAACAATGGAACCCATGGACTTGGGAGGTGGTTAGAGCTCCAACACTGGATGCATTCAAGAGAAAAGTTATTTATTTGATTTGATTCGATTCGATTTCTATACTGCCCATCTGGCAAAAAGCAACCATCTATCAGATCTGTTTTGACTTGACGGCCTTAGAAGACCCTTCCAACTGAACGAGTCTCAACCGATACCTCCAATTCCGCTTGCTGATTCTAGGCTCCCTCTGCCCCCTCCATGCTGCCCAACCTTTCCTCCTTACTCTCCTTCCCTCTAATTCCCAATCCCAACGTCACCTTTCCCACCCTTCCAGAGTCTTCTTGCCCTTCCACTCTGGGCGCGTTAACACGACCCCTAAGATCCGCAGGCAACTTAAATTCGGACCAGGGATCTTTGGGGTTTGCTCCTCTTCCTGTGTTCCCACCCCTCTGCACTCCCTAGCTCCTGTCTGCATGAGGGGAGGGAGAAAAAAGGGCGGGGGGAAGAATGCAGGCTCACCTCTGCTCTGCCATTGGGAGCTGCCCCGGAAAGCATTCCAGTCTCTTAAAGGGACGGGGGCCAAAAAAAACAAACAAACAAGGCAAGGAGAGCCCAGCCCTCACTGCTTTGCAATCCGCATCAGAAATTTGTCACTTTCAGAGACCAGGTACTTGGAAAATGTGCTGGGACGCGCTTAGGTGGGCGTGGTCGTACTTTTTTTTTTTTTAAGTCTGGAGCTGGTGGGAAAACAATTTTAAGCTCTGCATCTGGGAGCCCTTTGCCTCGGATTTTAGAGGTCGTGTAAAAGCACCCTCTGCTTCAAATGGCTCATTGGGAGGCAGACTTGCCATGTCTTTGTGGGCAGCCCAAAGGTTCATGGGGGGAAAAATAACCTACCAGCTCTTCTTGTCTGCAATTTTTCTTTTTAACCCTGGCACATCTATGTAAGATCATTAGGAATTCAATGTGACCAAAGACCTGCCAATTTGGAATTAATGGGGTGGTGGAGGAGAGAAATTAAAGAACGAATTTTATTCGGAGCAGTCTGGGTGAAGGATTTGTTTGCTGCCTTGGCCTTCAGTGGCATTTAATTAATTCCTGAATTGTTTTGGGACTTCTCTTCCTCCAAAATCTGCAGAGACAAATGCAAAAATCCATGTGTACATCTTTTGGCAATTTATGTCGGCTGAGAGTGGCTATACCTTACGGTGTTAAGCGTATCATTATAGCGAACAAGCTGTAAGATGGTGGTTCCCTCTCCTTCTACCCTGTCCTCAGCAGTCCCCAAAAGTTCTTTGAGATGGCTGTAACAAGAGGACATTTCTGATGGAACTGGAGTATTTTCTTCAGGCAGTACTTGCACCCAAATATAGCATCTCTGCACACTTACGCTGAAAGATAAACTGATAGGAAACATAAGGAAAGATGAGTGGCATATTGAAGTTCTCCACCCTGAGACAAAGAAAGAGTAAACAGCTTTTCTAGCTTGAAGTTTGAGTTTGCAATCAACTCTTGAACTAACGCAAGAGTGAAGCCTTCATAAAAAGAGGCAAGACTCCATCTGCCAGGATGTGTCTGTTTGTCTCTCTGTCTATCAGTGTCATAAGAACATAAAACAGTGGTTCTCAAACTTCCTAATGCCGCGACCCTTTAATACAGTTCCTCATGTGGTGGTGACCCTTTGCCCGATTTGGAGGAAGCCACAAGCCCCCCTTTGGCAGGCCACTGCCCCAGGTGCCATAGAGAACTTCCCTCTAACAGGCACCCTTAGCCAATCGCAGCCTCCGGTGCCACTGACTGACATCCCCTCCAACCTATCAAACTGTAACTCACTCCCCCCCTTCCTCTCGTCCTCCTCCAGACCCAAGCCATCTGTGCCTTTTTCTTCACTGGCACATGGCAACCCCTGTGAAATGGTCGTTCGACCCCCAAAGGGGTCCCGAACCCCAGGTTGAGAACCACTGACATAAAAAAACCCCTGCTGGATCAGGTCAAGGGCCCACCAGTCCAGCTTCCTGTATCCCACAGTGGCCCCACCAAATGCCTCTGGGAGCGCACGAGACTAGATATCTGTCTCCTGACACCACTCCCCTGCATCTGGCCTTTAAAGTACCCCGGTTTTAAGCCTGGAGATTACACACATCTCCATCATGGTTTGTAACCTGTGATGGACTTTTCCTCCAGGAATCTGTCCAATCCCCTTTTGAAGGCATCCAGGCCAGATGCCATCACCACATCCTGTGGCAGAGAGTTCCACAGACTAACAACACGATGGGTAAAAAATATTTTCTTTTGTCATGCCCATCTCTCCTGGAGATACACTTTTTTCACTGTATTTATCTCTTTTGGGTAGATGAAAATACCAGACGAAATACCTTGAGGTGCATTTTATGGTCGAGACATGCTTCTCATTGTTCAATGGCTGTTGAGTTGTATTTTGCAATGCCAACATGCTTTTAATCCTGTTCCAGGATTCTGTGATACAATTAACCACGGCACTAAGTATTAAAGTACATGGGTCATTAAGAGATTTGTTAAGACCATCATGGTAAGAGAATGATGGGATCAGACAGACTCTTGATCCAGTCCTAGATGCAAGGATTTACAAAGGGAATTTGGGATTGAGACGTACAAAATAGTGCAGGGCTTGAGTAAAGTGGATAGAGGGAAGCTCTTCTCCCTCTCACAAAATAACAGAACTAGGGGACATCCACTCAAACTGAGGGCTGGGAGAGTAAGAACAGACAAAAGAAAATATTTTTTTACTCAGCGTGTTGTTAGTCTGTGGAACTCCCTGCCACAGGATGTGGTGATGGCATCTGGCCTGGATGCCTTCAAAAGGGGATTGGACAGATTCCTGGAGGAAAAGTCCATCACGGTTTACAAACCATGATGGAGATGTGTAATCGCCAGGCTTAAAACCGGGGTACTTTAAGGGCCAGATGCAGGGGAGTGGTATCAGGAGACAGATATCTAGTCTCGTGTGCTCCCAGATGCATTTGGTGGGGCAACTGTGTTCCACAAGTGCTGAGTCATTATTCAGTAACAGATTCAATTGTGGTTGACTCTAGCCAGGACGAGGAGCTGCATTTAACCCCTTACCTTTTGTTTTACTGATTGCAATACAGTGGTACCTTGTATAAAGGAATTAATTCGTTCCAAATGAAATTATGTTAAGCAAATTTTCCTTTATACAAATTCCCATAGGAATGCATTGAAAGCAGAGTAATCCCATTTTTATGTTGTACGGATTTTCCCCATAGGCAATTATGTTAAGCAAATTTCCCCTATCTCCAGAATTTTTTATGTTGTACAAATTTTCTGTTATACAAGCTGTCTGTTATACAAGGTACCACTGTATAACGTTCAGGTCCTCAACACAAACACTTGGGAGCCTCATGGCGCAGTGGTTAAATGCCTGTACTGCAGGTAAAACTGTGCTCACGGCCTGGGGTTCAATCCCAGGTAGCAGGCTCAAGGTTCACTCAGTCTTCCATCCTTCCGAGGTTGGTAAAATGAGTACCCAGCTTGCTGGGGGGGGGCAATGTGTAGCCTGCACATTGTAATTAAATTTGTAAACCGCCCAGAGACTACTTAAAATGGTATGGGGCGGTATATAAGCAGAACACTTTGCTTTGCTTTGCTTTTGGGAGCAGAAAGCCAGACCAAAATAAATACAACCCCATGTGTTTGGTGAGAGAGGCTACCATGCCCAGCATTTCATTCCACCGTAGTGCTCTGCTGTGCTAAATACTGAACACAGATGCTTTGATCGGAGGCCAAGGTTTAATTCTGCATTTAACCCAGTGAATATTTCAATGACGGGCACACTGTTGCCTGGAAAACGCTGCTCGCCAATTATGGATCGCACAGTTCATGGAATCGTCTCTTTGTTGAAGGTGCCGTGTCTTCCACATCGAGAAACAACAGTTTTCCTGCCTGTCTGCCCCCTCCCCCTTTCATTACTCAAAGCCAAAGTCAAGGCCCAAAGAAGGCAGCCAGGGTTGGGGGCACTGCCCAGGTTGAGGTCCAAGAGCCATAAAAAGAGTTAGGAAACAGGATATTTTCAGGACCAAGGAGAACTCAAAGACCTCCCTCAATGGCTCAGTTCAGCAGTTCCCAAACTTGTGTCACCAGATGTCCTTAAAACTGCAAGTCCCAGAAGTCTCGGCTAGCACAGCTAGTGGCAAAGGGTTCTAGAAGCCTGGACTCAAAGAACATCTGGGTTAGCCATGGTTGGGAATCAATGATTTAGACCAGTGGTTCTCATCCTGTGGGTCCCCCCATGTTCCTGGACTGCAACTCCCAGAAACCCCTTCCAGCACAGCAAGTGGTGGAGGCTTCTGGGAGTTGCAGTCCAGGAACACCACAGTGCAACACAACCCAGTGTTATGGAATGTGTTCTCCTATGTTTTCTCAAGTCAATTTTGGTTTATGCTAACCTTCCCCCCCCCCCAGGGTTTTGTAGATAAAGAACACTCAGGGGTGGTTTACCACCCTCTTCCTTCCTCCTGTACACAGGCCAAATTTTCTCCCTGAAGGCATGGGAGTAATCTAATTATTAGCTGTTCCAAATAGACACTATTGTCAGCAAGATGGTCTTCTACAGGTGTCATGGCCCCCTTCAATCAGCCTTTCAAAAAGAATATATACAAACTCTGCCCCCTTGACTCTAACACAGCAGTTCTCAACCTGGGGGTTGTGACCCCTTAGAGGGTTGATCAACCCTTTCACAGGGGTCACTGTGAGTGAGGGAAGCTTGGTCCTTGCCAGCCACCCTTGCATCCCTGGGGAGACCAGCTGACTGCCTGGCTGCACGAGCCCATCGCTGGCCACCGTCTGTCCTTCCCTCACTAGGCAGGAGTGCGAAGCTCACGGCAGGCACCTTCCCTTGGCCTTCCTCCTCCGCCTCGGGCAATGGAGCAGTGGGACTGGCGGTGGTGGAGGCAGCGGTGGCCAGAGCAGGAGCAGGAGTGGCGGGGGGACCCCGTGGAACAGCCACAGCAGCGGCCCTGGGTCTCGGTGGCTGCCTTCCCCACCTGCCTGGTGGTGGCGGTACTGCTGTTGCTTCAGCCGCTGCTGGCGCTGGGCTCGGGCTCATAGAATCATAGAATCACAGAATCATAGAGTTGGAAGAGACCTCAAGGGCCATCTAGTCCAACCCCCTGCCATGCAGGAACTCGTCAGTCTTGGGGGCAGGAGTTCTCGGCAGTGGCCTGGGCAGCAAGCTCAGCATGGCCAAGAAGTGCAACAAACCATGCGTCAACAGAGGCTGGTGCCGGCTCACTATCAGCCAGTGCGAGTGCCAGCCTGTCCGGATCGGGGACCAGTGCCAGCACTGCGGGGAACGCTTCTGGTAGACGAGAAGGGAGCCCCCCTGGGCCAAGGGAGGGAGTGAGGGAGGGGAGGAGGGGAGGAGGGGAGGAGGCCTGTGGGGCCACCACGATCACCACCCCTGCCCTTGCCCCACTTCCAGCCCCCTTGCCCACCTCACAATGCTGTTGGGAGGAGAGAGGAGGGGCCGGGTGACAAATGAAGGGGGTAGAGGGATGCAAGAGGGAGTGGCGGGTGGAAGGGTTTGGAAGGCGATGAAGAGAGCAGTTAGGATGATGGTGGTGGTGATGGCGATGATGATGATCTTAAGACGGGAGAGCTGGAGGGCTACAGGTCCACTGGCTGCAGGTGCAGCAAGTGCCCAGCCAACAAAGGCTGTTGAGGGATCGGGCGGATGCTAGCTTCAGCCTCCTGCAAACGCTCTCAGCTGCCGACTGGAGCAAAGCCTCCTTAAAGTGGTGCCACTGAAGAGTGGTGGCTTTTAAGGCCACCTCGCCTGAGGAAAGGTAATCAGGTGGGTGGCAGAGGAGGAGCCGTTTGGTGGCACCACCTTAAGAGGAGAAAAGCAGGCTCAGAAGCCAGACCTGATGAGGGGGGGAGGGAGGGGGGACAGAGAGAGAGGGAGGGGGGGGAGAG